>PVJN01012586.1:0-25000 GCA_004026805.1 Lasiurus borealis
TCTCTTTCTGACCACACTGGTAGTGGCTCTCTCACTTTTCCTTGGACAATCAGACACATCCCCAGGTAGATGCTAACAGACAGTCGTCTAATAGCCATAACCCAGAGCATGTGGAAATTTAAGTCTGCTTCCTTTGCTTGGGTCACAGGCATTTCTGCGAGCCCTGGTGGACTATACCAGTGATGGTGCGGAAAAGCGAAGGCTGCAGGAGCTGTGCAGCAAACAGGGAGCGGCTGATTATAACCGTTTTGTGAGGGATGCCCGTGCCAGCTTGTTAGACCTCCTGCTCGCCTTCCCATCCTGTCAGCCTCCTCTCAGCCTCCTATTCGGTGAGTGGTCACGTTCATGGCCCTGAGCTCCAGGGCAGCTCTTGTTGCTAAAGAATTCAATGGCTCTTTGAATTCTATTCAGGACTCGTCTGAAAGATCTGTGAGCAGGAGATAAACATCTTACAGTTTGTCTTCCAGACGCCTTGACGTCAGAACTGCCTCCTAGAAATCAGAAAGAATTCCTCTCCCAAGACTTTTCCTTTACTTTTTTTCTTCTGCTATTGTCACCATCATTTTCTCTCTTAATATAGCCACTCTTTTTTTTATTATTGTTGTCAGTATTATAGATGACCCCCAAATCTCTTTTGTTTTTTGCTCAGCATTCAGTGTATTTTAATTTCACTGTTTTTCAGAAAGCATTTTCCCAAATTTTATCTAAAAACAGGTTTTCTAAGAAAAAAATTATTTTAATAAAAATGAACATTATATTTAATTGATGGTGGTTGATGAAGTGTACAGGAAGTGCTTTGTGTGCAGGAAGCTTAAGGAAACATTTTGTATGCAAGTCCAGATTTAGGGTTCTTCAAGTGGAAAGGGGGGGCTCATCATGTCCTCCTAGTACATGGGGCATTTCTTAGGGTGCTTCTGGGTGTTAAACTGGGGGAGACCTGCCACGGAATATTCAAATGTAAGTTGGTCCTGTTTTTTGTTCATACCATGTATTGGGGTTCTCAAACTCCACAGAAGATCCTCCTTGAGGACCTGGTCCAAGGGAGGAAGGGATTTCGGTGGAGTCTCCATGACTCTTACTTCCCTGTCCTTACAATTTTGTCAGCTGCTCTCTGTTTACTTGTAATGATACCTATAAAATCTCTAAAATTTGCATTTGTCTTCAGTGGCAGGAAAACGTGTATTATACTTTTTACTGTTGGGCCAGCAAGATGCCTTTTGATGCCCAGTAGAGTTAAGGGTCCTCTCTTTTACAAGTCAGCCCTGCTTTCTTTCTTATTCTTTAAATTTCTTAGTATTTTGTTCTCTTTCCTTCTCAAAAGTGTTAACAAGTGAGGCTGCTCTTTTCTGCTTTTCTGTGTTCACACAAACACTCCTGCCTTTTTATTTGAGTCTTTTAGGCTAATAGTGGGCTTGGGTAACATTCAGAATATGTGCAAGGAAGTCATATGAAGTCTTCTGAAGCTCTCAATCATAGAAAAGTATGTTTCTTTTTATGGATTTTTCAACTACCCTTTAAAACTTTTATATATCATTTACTACATCCTATATAATAAAAGCCTAATATGCTGTGTCCGGTCTACTGGTTGGCCATTCAGCCAATCAAAGCATAATATGTTAATGATATGCTAAGCCCACTCAACCACTCACTATGACATGCACTGATCACCAGGGACAGACCCTCCGACCAGTAAGTTAGCTTGCTGCTCGAGTCCGGCCCATCAGGACTGAGGGAGTCAGGCCAGACACACCCTAGAGCCCTCCTTTGGTCCCTCCCCAATTGGCCACCTCCCGCTTCCTTCCCTGGCCCCCATCATGCACTGGTGGGGTCCCTCGGCCTGGCCTGCACCCCCTCACAATCTGGGACTCCTCGGGGGATGTCAGAGAACCAGTTTTGGCCCAACCCCAGAATGACTGGCCTTTATGATACACACTGACCAGCAGGGGGCAGACGCTCAATGCAGGCTCTGCCTCCTGGTGGTTAGTGGACTCCCACAAGGGGAACACTTCAGCCAGAAGCTGGTCCCGTGGCTGGCTAGCATGGTGGTGGTGGCAGGCCTAAGCTGTTAGTTGGACATTCCTTGAGGGCTCTTGAACTGCAAGAGGACACAGGACAGGCTGAGAGATCCGGTCCCCTCCACCCACCCCACCCACCCAATGCATGAATTTTGTGCACTGGGCCTCTAGTATTTATATAAAAAATTTGAAACCTTTTTATATTTATTAAAACTAAGCCATTTTAGAAAGGTCTTTTCAAATTTTTTCTAAGAACTATAACAAATACGACATTGAAAATTTTTATTATTACAAATATGACTTTGAAAGTTATTACAAAGATAAAATTGAAAAATTCCAAAGCTTGTTAGCACACAATTAGGTATTCAAATACTGGTTTCTTAACCTTCTTTAAAAGTACCTATATATTTTGAAACTACAAGATTTTTGGATAACCTGGTTTAAAGTGCCTATCTAATCCCCCTCTCCCTTTTTTTAAAATACACTTTATTGATTTTTTACAGAGAGGAAGGAAGAGAAATAGAGAGTTAGAAACATCGATGAGAGAGAAACATCTATCAGCTGCCTCTTGCATCCTACTGGGGATGTGCCCATAACCAAGGTACATGCCCTCGACTGGAATCGAACCTGGAGCCCTTGAGTCCGCAGGCCAGTGCTCTATTCACTGAGCCAAACCGGTTTCAGTCCCCCGCCCCCCCTCCCACTTTTTTTTTTATTATCGTATAAATATAAGAATGAAAAATATTTTAAGCCT
The DNA here is from genome assembly GCA_004026805.1 of Lasiurus borealis. NCBI lineage: Eukaryota > Metazoa > Chordata > Mammalia > Chiroptera > Vespertilionidae > Lasiurus > Lasiurus borealis. The sequence goes on from PVJN01012586.1 coordinate 2,770, forward strand.
CAGTAATTCCCATAATTCATAAAATAGTGATCTTTAATCTTTCTGGGATTGTGGTCTTACTTCAAATCTGAAAACTCTAAACACTCTCCCCAGAAAGCTGCACACATACACTCAGAAAATTTAATGGTTCCTTGACCCTCATCCGCACTCATGAACCCTATTCTATAACATCCTTTAGTCTTAAGTAGAAATACTGATTTCAGACAGAAAATATGCTATGTCTGGTTTACTTTAGGAATTGGAGGAAAATATTCAATAGTATTTTATTGTTTCTTTTTTTTTCCAATAATATTTTACATTGTGCATTTACATATGCTTCAAAATATTATTTAAAACTAAAACATTTCTTAAAAATATATTTTTATTTCAGAGAGGAAGAGGGAGAGAGAAAAACATCAATGATAAGAGAGAATCACTGATCAGCTGCCTTCCGCACTCCCCCCATTGGGGATCAAACCCACAACCCGGGCATGTACCCTTGCCCAGAATTGAACCTGGGACCCTTCAGTCCTCAGACGGATGCTCTATCCACTGAGCCAAACTGGCTAGGGCTAAAACAAATTATATTTAATATTCTAAATAAAATAAAAATCAAATGAGAACTTGAATTGTTTTATCCCTTGTGTAGCATTTATTTTCAGTAGCTGTGAATTAATGATTGCTTATTTTTGTTGTTTTTTTCTAGAACATCTTCCTAAGCTCCAGCCCAGACCATATTCATGTGCAAGGTACTGTTATTTATTAACATGATACATAGTATCTTTCTCCCAAAATGTTATGAAAGTCCAACTTCCAGATCCTCCACATTTATTCAGTGAAATCTTATCTGATTGTGCGGACAGTGAAGCCGACCAGTGTCCAGACTCCTGTCCTCCCAGAGGTCACAGAGTAGGGGCTCTTCAGTGGGGCCATGCTCCCACTTCTCCAGATCCTCCTCCTGCTGCCGATATTGTGCCCAACATCCTTCATCAGGCAGTGGAGGAGGGTAGCGGGGAGTGGGAAAAGTGTATAAATCTTATCTAGTCTTGAAGGCAAACAGGTTATTAGAAACTTCCCAGAATGTTATCACAAAATATGGGTGGGGGAAGGGATGCTTTTAAGTAGCAACAGAGTTCTTCTCTCTGAGGAGTTAGAAGGTACATTCGTGTTCAAGGAAGTAAAGAGTGGAGTAAAAGTAGGTTTACAGTGGTTCATATAGAAATAATACAATAATTAATAATAACACAAAAATAATTCTGTTTTTTGTACTCACAACTGAATCTACTTTTGCCCCTCCCTGTATTCTCACGGCAATGTAAAAAGTTTATTTTAGCCTGAATGTATGAGTCTTAACAGTGTTTAAAAATGTGTGTCTTTGCAGCTCAAGTCTGTCTCACCCAGGGAAGCTTCACTTTGTTTTTAACATTGTGGAGTTTCTATCCAACACCACACGCGTGGTTCTGCGGCGAGGCGTGTGCACAGGCTGGCTGGCCACATTGGTTGAATCAGTTCTTCAGCCGAACAGGCACACATCCCATGCAGATGGTGGGGAAACCCTGGCTCCACAGGTACGAGGAGTGTGCAGTGTTGGCATCATTGAAATCATGTTCTTTGCCTGGTTAGAAAGAACATATTGTCTCTCCCCTCATTATCCATTAGATTATGCCATCCTTGAATTTTTAAATCCCTGTTGGAAAACATTGCTTTCACTCCCTGTTAAGTGGTCATAAATGTGTAAGCATGAATTTTATATGATACAGTCTTTCTCTTTACTTGTCATATTCATAGAAGACTTCTGTGAATATTCTTGGTAGATTGGCCCAGGGAGAATCAGGTGAATATTGAAAACAGCCTCATTTTATGTTTAGGCTGTATCCTGTGTCCCAAATAATTTCTCTAGGAATAATAATTCCTCTGTTGACAGCCAGAGACTGATTTTATATCCTTCAGTCTGGTTGATAGGAGTTTTGCTTGCCCCTGCCCCTGCCCTTTTGTCAGCCATGGTGTTCTGAATTAGTGCTAGTAGTGAGGAAACAGTGTGGAGAATCACTTTTAAAACCTGTCGAGGGCCCTATCTAGTTTGGCTCAGCGAATAAAGCATTGACCTGTGTACTGAAGGGTCCCAGGTTCAATTCCAGCCAAGGGCACATGCCTGGGTTGCAGGCTCGATCCCCAGTAGGGGGTGTGCAAGAGGCAGCTGATCAATGATTCTCTCTCATCATTGATGTTTCTCTTTATATATATACTTCTTCCTTCCTCTCTAAAATCAATAAAAATTAAAATAATAAAACCCATAGAGGAAAATCTTATTTGATTTGTCATAAACAAACCGGATATATTTCTATCTAGATGTAGTGACATCTTTTATATTTTGATACAGCACTCAGCAGAATCTCATTCAAGACTACATGCATAGCCCGGCCAGCGTGCCTCAGTGGATAGAGCATCAGCCTGCGGACTGAAAGGTCCCAGGTTCGATTCCGGTCAAGGGCATGTGCCTTGGTTGCGGGCACATCCCCAGTGGGGGTGTGCAGGAGGCAGCTGATCGATATTTCTAATTATCTATCCCTCTCCCTTCCTCTCTGTAAAAAATCAATAAAAATATTTTTTAAAAAAGACCACATGCATAGGCAGCAATTTAAAGTTGTCCCTCCCAGCCCATAAGGATGACTGAAATTAAAAAATAAAAACTTCAGGCTTTATTGTGAAGTCTTTTTTTTCCATGTATTGAAGAAATGACTGTGTCATTTGTAGCATTACCTTATGACTGGTGGTTATTACGTTATTGAAGTTGAAAAGATCACAGCCCTTAGAATTAAGACCTCTGGCATATATTTGAGAGGGCCTAAGGAAGACTGCTGGTTGAAATTGCCCTTTAACTTGGTATTTTCTCAGTCTGCTGCCTGAAACAGAGGTGCTTTACTCATGTGTGTATCTGTCTATCTTTCTGTCTCTGTCTGTTCCTCTCCATCCCCTCCCAAACTCCTATATTTATTATATCACAACAAAATATTGAGAACCTGAGAAAATTCCTTTTTTGGGGAAAAAAAAAAAATAGTACCGATGTCAAAGTATTATGTCACTTCATGATCATATAAAAAGTAACTGATAATCTCCAAAGAGTTAAAAAATAAAAGTATGTCCATAATGTATCACAGACACTCAGCAAGGTTGCCTTTCCCCTATTCTTTCTTTCCTCCTGCCCTTTTTTTCTCTATCTCTCCCTACTTTAAAAGATTTTTATTGACTACCTAGTGTGCAGGCGCCAGAGGTGCAAATAGAAAGGATACAATTTAAAACTAAGTTTCATGATGCCCAGTATACCATATGCTATTAGGAAGTGTGGAGAATGTTAAGGGCATATCCTCCCCCCCCAACCCCCACTGGTAGGTAATACAATCCTGCCCACCCGCCCCTGATGGAATAGACCTCCCCTCCCATTGATGTTTAGTCTCCGCCACATCAATGCCACATCCGAGCAGGACCTGGTGGTGTGGTGTGACTTCTTCCCTCAGTCTTTCCTCTGAAATAAGGACAGGATTGTCCAGGCCAGGCCTGCTCCTTGGGCTGAGATCCCAAGTGAAGGAGATCCAGGTAGCAGAACCTACCTGCAGCCTTTAAAGAGAGCCAGAAGTAAGTGTGTGATGCTATAGATCCTTTGAGATTGACTGCAGCAAGAGTCTGCTGCTGTTCTGGTCTCCTTGCAGTATCTAGAACATAGAGAGCAGGCTCTTGTTAACCATTCCCTGCCATGCCCATCATGTCCGCCTCATTTTGTTTTGTGAGACTTAGTCACTGTCATTCTAGGGATATGTGTTTGTTGATTGTCTTTTCCACCCACTAGAATGTGAGTCCCATGAAGATGAATTTGGTTTTGCTCCTTTCTCTATTCCTCATACTTGTCATACTGAGTACCTTCAATAAAATAGTTAAAGGAGTCAAATGAATAGACTAATGTGATATTAATTACAGTCTCATTCCAAAATAAGAACAATTATTTGACACAGCTCTGCCAATTCTTCTCTTAAAAAGTAAGTCCTGCCGAGACCGGTTTGGCTCAGTGGATGGAGTGTTAGCCTGAGGACTGAAGGGTCCCGGGTTCGATTCCTGTCGGGGGCATGTACCTTGCTGGCGGGCACATCTCCACTGTGGGGCGTGCAGGAGGCGGCTGATCGATCTCTCTCTCTCAGCAATGTTTCTGACTTTCTATCTCTCTCCCTTCCTCTCTGTAAAAAATCAATAAAATATATTTTAAAAAAAAAGTAAGTCCTGCCGAAACTGGTTTGGCTCAGTGGATAGAGCATTGGCCTTCGGACTGAAAGGTCCCAGGTTCAATTCCAGTCAAGGGCATGTGTCTTGGTTGTGGGCACACCCCCAGTGGGAGGTGTGCAGGAGGCGGCTGATTGATGTCTGTCTCTCATCGATGGTTCTGGCACTCTATCTCTCTCCCTTCCTCTTTGTAAAAAATCAATAAAATATACTTTAAAAAAAATAATAAGTCATGTCAATGAATTTCATATGATTTTCCTTGAATTCTAGGTTGAAATATATACAGTAGCCTTGGGCTATAGAGTCAGTTCCTATGTTCTTAACTCTCAGTGTCCACCCAGCATAACTTAGGCATGTGGCAAAGTGAACCTGGAAAGAAGTATATTTATAAACTGATTCCTTGTAAGTACTCTGGCACATGATTTAGAAGAAAAATAGTGAAAAGATTTTATCTGTCACTATCACTTATTCTTTTAGTTTTGCATACCACAGCACAATCTCTAAATCTTCAGAGCAAGCTCTTACTTCCCCCTTCGGTTCCTTAATTTTCAGTTAAAACTTTTCACCTTATCTTAATGTTAATCTTCATTGCCCTGTGTGTGCAAACTTAAAGAACCATGTCTTCATTGTTTCTGCTTATCTCCATAATACATACAATGAGTGACATGCTAGGAAACAGATCTTATTCATGGAACTAGAAAAAGATTATATGTCATGTTCTACCTCAAATATGCCTGTCATTTTTAAAACACCATAGATTTGGATGGAAAATAAAAATGTGTAAGACAGACTTAATTCTCTGTAGTGACAAGTATGTTCATGGTTTCAGGTAGAGGTAATGCTGCTGTTTAATTTTATGATGTTTCTTTTACAGGAAGTTGCACTTTCTGACTTCTTTAGCAAATATATCGGTTATAGGTTTTGTGTAGGTTTTCTTTCATACTTATGACTGTTGGTTTAATGTTACAGATATCCATTTCTCCTCGCACAGTCAACTCTTTCCACTTGCCAAATGACCCCTCCGTCCCCGTCATCATGGTGGGTCCGGGAACTGGCGTAGCGCCCTTCATTGGTTTCCTACATCATAGGTAAGCGCTGTCTGGCTGGTGAGCACAGAAGCACATGGATCCTGTGTGGTCCTGGGTGGGAAAAGAACAGAGAGCTTTTTTGTTTCTTCCGTGATTTTTAGGATATTGGATTTTGCTTGTAAAGTTTTTACTTGAAAAAATTATCATCAAATGTGTGCTAGCATAACAATTTGTCACCACGGGAAAAGTAAAGATGCCATCTTCTCAAGATTCGCTTTGTGCTGGAGCTTCCCTTCTTACTGCAGCACTTTCCTGTCTCCATGGCTAGAGACATATTTCCAGCAGAGCTTCATGCTGGGTGCTGTGCAGGCTGTCCTGTCTATTCCTTAAGTAGATAAAATTGGTGGTGACAGCACCAGTTATACCAAAAGTTTCAAAGTTAAGCCCCAAACATCAATAATGTTCAGTGGAATGACACTAATGGATATAGTTTTTCTGAGAACAGAATTGCTTGATATAAAATAAATAAAATTATGTTTCTCTCTCCATATATAAAATAATAAACAGTTTTTATGTGCTCTTCCCCAGATAATGAGAGCAATGCCATTTGGACATAATCTTTTTACTATTTTACTTTAAGAAAGTGTAAGAGTGATGGCAGACAAACTCAGGTGTTTCATTGGTGTGTCCAGCATTTCTGACATTCCACAACAGAGCATTCTTCCTTTCAAAGCCCTGTGCCACATTCCAGTGTATTAATTCAGAGTTCATTTTGTTCATAAGGTTGCTATTAATACTGAATGTAGAAGTCAGTGTCAGTTTCACAATGTGGTGGTTGCATTTTCCGTGTTACTAAGATGCCCCGTAGAGCTCCTAGGTGCCTACAGCTCAGAGACTCTGACTCATTGCAGTGTCTGCTGCAGGGCCGAGGTGCCCTGAGGAGGGTAAAATGTTAAAATGTTCATTCAGTGAGTGAACTTCCAGAGACTTCAAAGGTAGAGTTTACAGACCTTTCTGGGTTGGTTGGTGGTATTTCCTAGCCAAATAGAGAGATTGGTTATATACACATATGCCTTAAGTTAAATATCTCACCTTTCTTTCTCACATAGAGAGAAACTCCAAGAACAGCATCCAGATGGACACTATGGGGCAATGTGGTTGTTCTTTGGCTGCAGACATCAGGAGAGGGATTATTTATTCAGGTACTCTACAACTCTAGTATTGTCCGCCTCAACCACGGGGGTGCGATTCTCATTGCAGACTTTTCAACTTTAAATCACAACCTTCCCGTGTATTTCAGAGAAGAGCTCAGACATTTCCAGAAGCATGGAATCCTAACTCACCTGAAGGTTTCCTTCTCAAGAGACTCTCCTGCCGGGGAGGGCCAAGCCCCAGTGAAGTACGTGCAGGACAACCTCCAGCTTCACAGCGAGCAGGTGGCAAGGCTCCTCCTTCATGAGAACGGTTACATTTACGTGTGTGGGTAAGCAGTCTTCATGCTCAGGTGCCAGGTAGGGGAGGCAGGCAGTGATATTTACTGAAGGAGCAAGGCACCAACCGGGTAATAATCCAGACACGGAGGGAGGAGAGATTTGATGCTTAAGTTCAGGATGAGAAATATAAGTTCTGAAATGACTTCAACATACATTTTACTGTAAGGGGCAGGTCAGATTCAGTTCCTGAAGTGCTAGTGTCCTGTCCAACACTTCTTTCATTTAACAAATACTCAAGTGCCTACTGAGTATTTGGCATTGTTCAGATGATGAGAGGTACGAAGATAAATGAGATACACTCCCTGCTACGAGACAGGGCATTCCCTGGGCGGGGAGCAGGTGACCAGATACCTATAATATGTGAAGTGCTGTGCAGGGCATTGGGGAGGTGGGTACCTCAGTCTTCTGTAAATGAACAGAGGTGAGGCATGTCAGAGCATTGAGAGAATGGCCAGGCTGAGCAGAAGGTAGAGGGGGAGGTCCTTCAACCCTTAAGGTTTGGCCGCTCCCAGGACATGGACATTGAAGGAGAGGAGTGTAGGCTATGACCACTGTGGGAAGGCCTGGTGTTGGGGGAGTGATAGGACTGGGGCAAGGAGACCTTTGGGGATTCTTCCTGGAGAAATGGAAGGAGGACTAAAGTGTAGTGATAGGGGTGCCTTGGATTCACGAATTAAGGAAGATTTGGTAAAAATTCCTGTGTTAAACATTGGAACTATTATTTCTTTTTCCTAGAGATGCTAAGAATATGGCCAGGAATGTAAATGATACCCTTGTGGAAATAATAAGCAAAGAGGTTGGAGTTGATAAACTGGAAGCAATGAAAACTTTGGCTACTTTAAAAGAAGAAAAACGCTATCTTCAGGATATATGGTCATAAAATCAGAAAATGAAGAGAGTTAAGGGGATTTGGGGCTGAAAGTACTAAAAGACAACTTCACTGAAGTTTGAGACTTTAGATTTTTAAAATTAAAAAAAAATTTTTTTTAACTTTTCTTAGAGAAAATGGTGGTGGATCACTTAATAGAATAACTTCCAGTTTGGTTTGCCTTTTCCACCCCTAAACTCCCTTCCCTCCCCAAATCAGCCTGTGGCCTGCAGGTCCCTGAGCTGAGGGGCAGCCCTCACCCCTCCACCAGCACCTCCCTCCTGGGGCCATGTCTACATCCAGGGGTACTTCATAGAGACCTGACCAGATCGCAGGGAGCCTATATCTGGGCATGTGGGTGCTTCCCAATGTGGGGTGTGGGTACCTGAGCCCCCCAGCCAAATAGTTAAATCTGGGAACACATGTTGCCAGTTTTTTAAATAATGTAAAAATAATTTATTCTTATATGAAATGTACCATAAAGAATATATGTTAAAATGACATATGTATCGCATATCTAATTATGCTTCTATTACTTTATCAAATGTTTATTTTAATTCCCAAAACTATATTTCTGGTAAAAAATATTTATGGTAATGCTTATAGGGAATTTTTCTGTGTGTGATCCTAGAAATGTGAAATATATTTTGAAATTCTATTCTGGTGTATGATTTCTTTATCTCAATTACTTTTTAACATTACAATTTCAGAATTTAGGAAAATCTGCATTCAATTTACAGATGTGAGCAAAAACATAACATTGTAAAGCTATAGCCTCTTTTTCCTCCCTCCCCCCCCCCCAATATTTTCATTTTGGCATGTTTTGTAGTTTTTCCACATAATTTAACTTATCCCCATGATCACTCAAACTTGTATCTTAGGCTTAAAATGTCTACTTATATTAATGAAAAGAAAAACATTAAATCTTACTATTTTCTTAACACATTGTATCTTCACTATGTTAAAATGCAGAAACTGGAATACAGAATGTCCAGTATATAACTGTCATTTCTTCCTTTTCACCGTTTTTGTCATTTTTTAAAAAATGCTCTTTCTTCATTGTTTAGCTTAGTACAGTGCCTCAGAATCTCTGAGGGTGATGAAGGTTGCTGAAGGGTATTTTCAGTCTTCTGTCTGATGTTAATCAAAATTTGAAGAGGAATTGATCAAAAAGGTTTTGTTGCCTTTAACTTTGGCCACATGGGTCATAACATTCCTGGTGAAGCAGTCCTCCAGCTAGGGAAACAGAGAAGGTGATCACTCATGCGCCTTCCTGAGTCCTCCCATGGGCAGTGTGAGCTAGGACCTGTTTTGGGGACTGAAGATACAGCCAATGTCATCACCACTCCATTTATTGTAAAGCAGACTGCCCCAGTATCTTTAAAATCACATTAAATTGAAGACAAAATACAGATAGTACTTCTCTGTGTGTGAATTATATGTTAATTAATTTTAAATTTCATTTTGCAGATACATATAACCAAAACTGATCTTTGTTGAAACATTGCCAAGGACAAATGGAATACTCAATCACAGAAGGCATCTTTTATCCCTCTCCCCCAGGACCCCTCACGACGCCCCCTACACACACACACACACACACAAAATGTATGAGGAACCTAGCTTAAAAGTGCCTGAAAACCTTGTGCGTCTTTTTTTTTTTCTCTTTTTTTTTTAATATATTTTATTGATTTTTTTACAGAGAGGAAGAGAATTAGAAACGTCGATGAGAGAGAAACATCAATCAGCTGCCTCCTGCATACCCTTCACTGGGGATGTGCCCGAAACAAAGGTACATGCCCTTGACCGGAATCGAACCTGGGACCCTTAAGTCCGCAAGCCGACGCTCTATCCACTGAGCCAAACTGGTCAGGGCACCTTGTGGGTCTTTATAGCACAAATTCTATTCACAGCACCACCACCACACTTGGGTCTGGATTTTCTGAAAAGGCCGTACACACTCCTCCACCTCCACATGCAAGAGGCTATGTCGGCAGACAAGGCCTGTCAGGAGGATGGAGGCTCTTGTTGCTTGTTATATCAAGGCCTGGGATTCTCAAGGGACCAAAAGGCCAGTCCCTAGACAAATGGAAATAATTGCTAAGAGATGAGGGCCAAAACAAGTGAATCGTAACGCAAAGCAGAGCAGCTTTGCAAAGGAAGCAAGCTGAAAACTGACAAGGGATTTGAAGTTCTCCAATTTACTTAATACTAGATGCAGCTATTTTTTCAGCTTTTAAAATTTAGCCCCGAGGACAATGCAGTTAGAAATGACAGCAGGACCCCCTAATGTTGACTTTGAACCTAAAATGCAGGAATGACTTAGGACTGGGTTCTGTTATAAATGCCCACAGAAACTTCACATTTCCAACAGCTATATGTGGGGAATCGGTTGTGAATCTGGATGCACAGATTGGAGGCAGGGACTTTCCATGAGATCACATACATATCAGTGTGAGTATTCATTGGGAAATGGACTGGGGATAAATGTACGAAATGACATGGGCAGTTGTGTGTCTTGGCTTCCTGGTTTGCATGACTGTAAAGATTGTGAACGTGCACATTTAGGCTTTTATTTGGAGAGACATGGGACATAAAATTCTAAATCACAGGGCTGGTTAGTGAGCTGTGGCACCAAGTTGGCAAAGTGTTACATCCCTCTGAGGCCCGGGTCATCTTCTATAGGCTCAGTTTCCCTCTTCTGATACACACTGATATTTCTGCTCCTCAGTGTATGGACTATGCAAACTTGAACTAATATAGACAGGAGAAGGGGGAACTATCAGCAAATGTTCTGTTGAGACAAAAGATGCATAATACTGTTTTTGAAATTATTAAGTTCTAGGCAAATGCCTGGATTTTTATTGACAATATGCAGTAAGATGGTTTCTATAGCTTAATGGCTGTTTATTTGATCTTAAGAATGAAAGTTTTCCTTTAATCATTTTAATAATACTGGGTTATTTTTTTGGTTATGTGATTTTATACAAAAAAGAGGAGTCACTTTCTCTAAGAGATTCTGATATACTTAGGAAAATGGAAACCCGTCATGACCTTTATTTTTAGAGAAGAAGAGGGTCCTCATGCTTCTCAGGCTTTTAAGAAAGAACTGTAACATCAGTGTGCCAGCTCGAGGCACAGGGCCCCGGCATCTAAGTCATTCGTAGACACCCAGGATAGCAGCAGTCGCCTGGTGTGAAACAAAGCCAGTCTATGGGGAAAAAAAAAGTTTTAACTCCATTTCTCTCTGTTACTTTTATTCTTTTATTTATAGTGAAAATGATATTATTCTAGAGAGAATTAGTAGCTTTTCCCTCTTCACCTCAGTAAAATATGGGGACAAAAATGTAAGAGTGTTTCTTTTCTATTTAAACATAATTTGCTTTTAATTCTCATTTTCTGAGTGAAAAATCAGGACAGGGGAGGACAAATTTCTGCACTCCTGAAATGGTGTTTTATCCTTGGGAGCTGTCTTCTCGTTGGTCTCTTAATTGTGGGTTTCATGTGTGACGTGGCAAAGAGCATGCATGAGCTCCAGAAGCAACTTTACATGTTCTGGCGACTTCCCTTGAGGTCTCCCGGATTGGTTTTCCTCTGCAGGATGTGGACAGCAATGGCTTTGACAGGGAAGAGCTGAGGCAGGAGCGTGGCAGACCACAGGCAAGCATTGTCCAGGGTTCCACAGCTGGAAGTGAGCATTTTACCTCAAGCTGGGGATTTGGCTGAGGCTGGCGCTATGGTTTCAGCCCGAGGGACAGTGCTGGGCAGCTTCCTCCCACTCTTCTCCAGGCACTCCTGACCAGAAACAACCATGTGAAAAGATAAAACACAGAGCGAAAACATCGGCACTCCAGACTCTGTGTTTTATATACAGTAACAAGTTTCTAAAACGCCAGGTCATGCAAAAATAGAGATATTTAGGTATTTTTAAAGAAGGGCTTTGTCACCCCAAATGCGACGGACCTAGTGAATCTGAGGAGCTCTGGGGGTGCAGGGTCAGGCTCAGCGACATGAAGTCACCAAGCTCAGGCATTTCCGTCCTCATTTGCCATCCGCTTTAGGCATGTTTCTGTGCCACAGCTTCTGAACTCCCTTTCTCCTTCAGGAACTTTTCACTAAGCCACTGAAGTAGATTCTGACTAGAATTGGCATTAATACTGGGGAGATAAAGAGGAGTACTTGTGTGTGTGAGGGGCAGGCAGAGATTCTAAAGAAACTGAAGAGGGCCAAAGCCGGTTTGGCTCAGTGGGTAGAGCTTTGGCCTGTGGACTGAAGGGTCCCTGGTTCGATTCCGGTCAAGGGCATGTACTTTGGTTGTGGGCACATCCCCAGTGGAGGGCTTGCAAGAAGCAGCTAATCGATGTTTCTCTCCCATCGATATTTCTAACTCTCTGTCCCTCTCTCTTCCTCTCTGTAAAAATTCAATAAAATGTATTAAAAAAAAAAGAAGAAAGAAAGAAACTGAAGAGGAATGAGCAGTGAGAGGGCGTGAGGATGTCCTAGGTGTTGAGAAGCCTAGGTTCTTAGCAAGGGTTAGTTCACCATGATCCAGGACAAGTCAGGGGTCTGGCCCCCTTGACTTATGGAGGAATGCCCAAGAGAAAGGAAGGAAATGTAGAAAATGGTCAGAGAAGTAGGAGACCTAAAAAATGGGGATCTGGGCACCCCAAGCTGAGTGTTATGGAGGGTCCCCAGTGGGACCCATGATCTGTGTGAGTAGAAAGAACCTTGAACTCAACTGGATCAACTGCTCCGATTGCAGGAGGGCAGAGGTGGGGAGGGGTCCTGACTTCCTGCAAAATGGTGAAAAAAATCCTAGGAATCAAAGCCTATGTGAGTGAGTGTCTCCACGGGAGTCTTTGGTAATTAGTGGAATAAGGGAACCACGAGGCCATGGCGAAGCTTGGAGATACACGAGTGGCTTTGCAAACAATGTTTCCCTGGTGGGTGCACTATGAAAAGAATTTGAACGGGGATTTGCTTTATTTGTGGTAGCTGTAGGGGCTGAATATTAACTGGAAGAAAAAATGAGCACTGAAAACAGTACCTGAAAGTATCTTAGTGGCTTCTTAACTGTTCTAAAAATAAGACTCCTTTGGTTAAAAAAAAAAAAAAAAAGGAAGATGGGACCTTTTTGTTTACAGCACACCACCTTGTTACTCTCATTTCTCGCTCCCTGCACTTCCCCCCACCCCCCCACTTGAAAACCTAAGCACAGTGGTGAATGCTCATGCTGGTACTTCATCAACTTTGTTTCAGCCAATAAATCCCATCAGCCACAACACTGATTTCCTCCATCTTTCTTATTTAAAACTAGAGTCCTGGTGCATGAAAATTCATGCACTGGAGAGGGGATCCCTCAGCCCGGCCTGCATGGGAGCCCACAGGGGCGGGAGGCGACCCTGCGATCAGGGGAAGGTGACACCCCCATCACACTGCTGCTGCTGCTGCCGGCAGTGCAAGCCTCAGCCAGTCCTGGTTACTTGAGCCTCGGGCGCCCTGGCAGCTGAGTAGCCACCATCTGAGGCTTGTGTGCACCTCAGGCCGGCCCTGGGCTGCTGGGGGATTGAGGGGACTGGGGGACTCCGGAGGCAGGCACATGGAGTGGCCAGGCCCACTCCATATTTCCTCTTTATTCGTTAGGATATTTATTTATTGATTTGAGAGAGAGACATCAATTTGTTGTATCAATTTATTTATGCATTCATTGGTTACTCCTTGTTTGTGCCCTGCCTGGGGATCAAACCCTCCACCTTGGTGTATCAGGATGATGCTCCAACCCACTGAGCTACTGGCCAGGGCCCTTAATCTCATCTTTTTAAATCTTCATTCCAAACCAGGCTCTTGTTTGTAGGTTAGAATTTAGCTCAGATTGCGATGGCTTTTATAGGCTTATTTTTCTATTGTAAACAAAATAAACCTATGTTTTGAAGCTGTACCATTTGAAACGTGCCTGCCAATAAGCAAGCAAACAGACCACCACTGAAAGGGAACTTTCCTCATAAGGAGCAAGCGGGACATGGCTGTGGTAACCTGAATGGGATCGTCACACCCCTTGGGAGTTATGGTTAAGGATGGAAACACATTGTAGAATAGCAGGTGTGTCTTTGGCATCGCTCTAAGTGCAGAGGCTTTGCTAACATATTAGGTGGAGTACAATTCAACAAAGGCTCATCCAACAAGGATTTATTTAAATTTAGCTTATGCTGTGCTCGCTTCGGCAGCACATATACTAAATTTAGCTTATGTCCTTGAAGCATCCTACTAGTCTGGTCTTTGTAAAAGGCAAACCTAACTTACTCATTTTCCTTCTCCCTCCCTCAGCCCTTATTGAGACAAATAAATAAAAATAAAACTGGCCGAAACCGGTTTTGCTCAGTGGATAGAGCATAGGCCTGAGGACTGAAAGGTCCCAGGTTCCATTCTGGTCAAGGGCATGTATCTTGGTTGCAGGCACATCCCCAGTAGGGGGCGTGCAGGAGGCAGCTTATTGATGTCTCTCTCTCATCAATATTTCTGAGACTCTATCCCTCTCTTTTCCTCTCTGTAAAAAATCAATAAAATATATTTTTTAAAAAACTAGTAGGCCAGCCCAGAAGGCTGAGTTATTATTTAGACTTGGCTAAATGATGTTTGGAGAGACATTTAGGTGTTAAGGTCACGAGGCACTAGTTAATACAAGGAGACAAATATATCTCCAAGAAGAGGCTGATGGTATAAAGGAGTTAACTGATACTTTAACTTCATGGGAGGCCACAGAGGGTAGTGGGCATATACAGTTGAAACTTCTTACGTTTATGTTATAAGGTTTCCTTTATTTTATTTTAAAAGCATGTATTTATAAGCAAGTATTACCTTTATCCAAGGAACTAAAAATAGCAGGGGAACCAAGGAAGGTAAACATATTTCAAGGCCGTCTTTATTAAGAAACTCTTTGGGTGAACAGAATTGCTCACATTAAATTCCAGGTCCTCGTTAACTTCAGCTTCTGCAGCTGAATTGTTCTGTAACTAGAGTCTTCTGTTTACTTAGTGAGTAGCCATACCAGAATTCCTTGTGAGAAGTCACTAAAAAACACTGCTTAAAGGCATAAGACAAGGGAGGCCGAGAGTATGTGAATGTTCTGTCATCAGGAGAAATTGGGACATTCATCAGTTCATCTTCAACTTAAGACATGAAACTATCATATAAAAACACTCAGTATATAGATGTTTGTATACAGGGTTTATTGTAGTACTGATGGCATTGTGGACATTTAAGAATAAGTCACATGTCCATTGTTACAGAACTGATTCAATGTTTGGCCATACTGTGAAATATTTTGCCGCCATTAAAAAGATTGCAATAGCTGAAACCAGTTTGGTTCAGTGGATAGAGCATCAGTCTGCAGACTGAAAGGTCCCAGGTTCGATTTTGGTCAAAGGCATGTACCTCAGTTGCAGGCACATCCCCAGTAGGGGGCGTGCAGGAAGTGGCTGATTGATGTTCCTCTCTCATCAATGTTTCTAACTCTCAATCCCTCTTCCTTCCTCTCTGTAAAAAATCAATAAAATATATTTTTTTAAAAAGATTGCAATAGTGGCAAATGCTCTGATTCTCAAAGCATATTGTTATGTGGAAAAAGCAACTTAATTTTCAAACGATCATCTGATGCATTCTATTTCTCCTGAAAACAAGAAGTGTTAAATTCTTAAGTATACGTTGGGTGGGTAGCTCTTGGGGATCTTGACTTCATCCCACCCACTCCCTCCCCCTTCAAGAATTAAAAAACAACAGAGATGACATCTGTGACAACCCCTCTAATTCATGCTCAGGTGACTTAACTGATTTAACTTTTTTGTCCTACCCTCCCAATTCGAGGGCTTTCTCCCTGTCCCTTGAAAGCATATCCACTTCTTTCCGTGACTTCTTGAACCTGATTATTTCCCTTAGCCAGGCTGTTCCTGGCCCTTATGCCCACTAGGGACGTAGCTCTTCCTGTTTAAAGTTTCATGTCCATAGAATGAGTGTAGGATCAGCATTCTCTAAATTACTAATTTTGGTGAGGGAGCCTGATGAAGGGTTCAGAGTTCTATTGGCAGTTAACAATTATTTCTTTTGATAACTGACTCGGTTATATTACCAAAAGAAGAGGAAAGTCCTTGGAACCTAAATATAATATACTAGAGGCCCAATGCACGAAATTTGTGAGTTTCTCCACAGTGACTGGATTCCAAACTCAATCATCCTATGAAAACAAAGTAGGAGTGTATTATATTTTAACTAGAGGCCTGGTGCACGAAATTCCTACGCTTGGCAGGGGCTGAGAGGGGGGAAGGGTCCCTCAGCCCAGCCTGTGCCCTCTTGCAATCCAGAAGGCCCTTGGGAGATGTCCAACTGATGGCTTATAGGTCTAAGCTGTTAGTCGAACATCCTTAGCACTGCTGCAGAGGTGAGAGAGGATTCCACTACCACTGCTGGGTTCACCAGCCATGAGCCCAGCTTCTGGCTGAGTGGTGCTCCCCCTGTGGGAGCGCAGTGACCACTAGGGGATAGCTCCTGCATTGAGCATCTGCCCCCTAGTGGTCAGTGCACGTCATAGCAACCAGTTGTCCCCACTGTTTGGTTGATTTATATTAGCCTTTTATTATAGAGGATGACCTACCCTTAGAAGTAATGAAAGGTCCATTCCACCATGCCCTATTGGTTGAGGCAGTCCCAAATCCTAGTCAGGGTCAAATTGAGGGGATATAGTCCCCATCTCTGGATCAGGGGCAGAAGTAGGCCATGAGTTGGCCACACCTTCCTTGGTTTTGAGATGTAGCACCAACAGAATTGATTACTGGATCTGAGGAAGAATACAATAGTAGTTGAGCAAATGTAAAGCCTGAGAAACTGATCTTCCCAGATCTTCCTCAATTAGATCTTCTATAGTTTGGTTGATAATGAATTTTCCAAAACCAAGTAACACCTTCAAATGCAAATGAATAAGAATTTTTAAAATATATATTTTATTAATTTGTTTATAGAGAGGAAGGGAAGGAAGGTACATGCCCTTGACTGGAATCGAACCCGGGGACCCCTCAGTCCACATGCTGATGCTCTATCCACTGAGCCAAACCAATCAGGCAGAATAAGAATTTTTAAAAATTAACTCCGTGGTCTGCAAACTGCAGCTCACGAGCCATATGCTGCTCTTTGGTTCTTTGAGTGTGGTTCTTCCACAAAATACCACTGCCTGGGTGAGTCTATTTTGAAGAAGTAACATTAGAAAAAGTTTAAGTTTAAAAAATTTGGCTCTCAAAAGAAATTTCAATTGTTGTACTGTTGATATCTGGCTCTGTTGATTGATGAGTTTGCTGACCACTGGGCTCTAACCAATCAAGCAACTCTTCAAAGAAAAATAAAACAACCCAATTTCAATGTTGGATTTAGGATTATTTATTACTAAAATACATTTCACTTACCTAAGCCTCTTTTTCATAAGAGAAGGAAATAGGTAATTATACCACATCGTCTTACTAATTAATTAAATGATGCAAAGTAAAAGTTTATTGATGTTTTGAGTTTAAAGAGATATAGTCATTTTTAAGATTATTATGAACATTATTATGTTACCTATTAAGGTAATCTTTTGCATCCTCGATTTATTTTGGTGGAAAGAAATAATCCAGTTGAAATAATTCCTATTGTAGTGATTAAATTTTTATTAGAGGTAGTGTTTTGTATATGAACTCTGTTGCTTTTTTGTATGTTTTAACCAGCAGCTTTCCCTATGCAGATACAAATTCATCCGGAATAGTTTCTGAATTTTGTTAGTGGATTGATAGGCAGGGAATTTGGTGGTGAGAAGGTAATAGAGTACGGACAAATAAGGAAGGAAAACTTGTGGTAAACCTCTTGAAGGTATCATAAAAATTCCATGCAGTACAGGAGAGTGACTATTGTGAGCTTCTAGTAAAGGGGCTATATAAATGGAAAGTAAAACAATTTTATCTTTTAAAGGTGAGCAAGAGATGGGAAAAGATTATGGCAGATATACCTTAGAAAAGATCCTTTACCCATTGGCAGGAGAGGAAGGGAGCTCTCCCCTTCAAGAGAGGTCAGAGCAGAAAACTCCTTAGGAAATTCCCTGTCAGCTAGGAACAGTGGCATGGACAGTTGGCAGAAAGTCACTCCTTGCTGACACAGAGTGTGTTTACAGGAATGAAGCTAAATGAAGTATGGTAGCCTTTGGGGAAGAACTTGTTTGTACTGGCACTGGGGCAAAATAAGCAGAGATGACTAGACCTAAGCATCAGAGAAGAAAAAAGAGGAACCAAAACCCAACAGAACAGGCAAATAGGCAAGGTTACCTTAGACGAGGAGTGAGAGCAAAAGGAATGACTGCCAGTGGGTAGATGGTTTCGGGCAACTGAAACAAAGCATGAAGAAGTTCTTAAGTATCCATACAGACAGCTCTCCAACATCAATTAAGTGAAAAGAAATCAAGATTTAAAACAATGTGGATAATTTGCATAAACAAGGAAAAATATTATTTTCATATTTGTTTGAATATAAATTTTAAAAATCTGGAAGGATATCTAAGAAAGTAATACTAGTTATCTATTTGTGTGTATATGTGCCCAAGAATTTTAGTACTGTTACTACATAACGAACGACCTCAAATTTAGCAGCTTAAGACAACAAATATTTATTATCTCACAGTTTCTGTAGCTCAAAAATACAGAAATGGCTTAGCTGGGTGGAATTGGCTCCGAATTTTTCATGAGGCTGCAATCAAGATGACTGGGACTGGAGGAACCACCTCCGAAATGACTCACTCACATGGCTGTGGGCAGGAGGCCGCTATTCCCTCCCAACTGGACCACCCCAGAATGCTGCTTGCATCTCTTCATGGCATGGCTGTTGGCCTCCCTCAGAATGAATGATCTTGAACCCTGACCAGGTAGCTCATTTGGTTAGAGTGTTGTCCCAATATGCCATGGTTGTGGGTGGGTTCCATCCGTGGTCTGCGCACATAAAAGAAGCAACCAATGATCACCTCACGGCCTTTTGACTAAGATCAAGTGAAGAAGCAACCAATGAATGCATAAATAAATGGTACAACAAATCGCTGTTTCTCTCTCTTTCTCCCTCTCTAAAATCAATCAACAAAAGTTATTTTATTTTATTTTTATTTTTTTTTAAATATATTTTATTGATTTTTTACAGAGAGGAAGGGACAGGGATAGTCTCAGAAACATCGATGAGAATGAGACATCGATCAGCCGCCTCCTGCACACTCCCCACTGGGGATGTGCCCGCAACCAGAATACATGCCCTTGACCGGAATGGAACCTGGAACCTCCCAGTCCACAGGCCGACACTATATCCACTGAGCCAAACTGGTTTCAACTCTTTTTTTTTTTTTAAGGGGATAAAACAAGAATGATCTAAGAGAGATGGAGATGGAGAAAGGGGAGCAAAGAAGAACTGCAAAGACTTTTATGACTTAGTCTAAGGAGTCCCACTCAGTCATACCTGCCATGTTCTATTCATTTGAAGAGAGCCACTAAGTCTGGGGAGGGAAATTAGGTTTCAGCTTTTGAGAGAAGGAGCATCAGATAATTTGTTTGCATATTTTACAACCACCAAGGGAGGGGCAGGGGGAACTACTGGGTGAATAAGGACAGGTCTGGAAGATTTTCACTTGTTAATGTAAAAAACCTTTGAGCGGAGACCGGCTTGGCTCAGTGGATAGAGCGTCGGCTTGCGGACTGGAAGGTCCCACAATTCCCGTTGGGGGCATGTGCCTTGCTTGCGGGCACATCTCCACTGTGGGGGTGTGCAGGAGGCGGCTGATCGATGTCTCTCTCTCAATGATGTTTCTGACTTTCTATCTCTCTCCCTTCCTCTCTGTAAAAAATCAATACAATATATTAAAAAAAACAAACAAACAAACAAAAAAAAAAACCTTTGAAACCTGTAAAGAATTTTTGAGTTTACTTGAGCCAAACTGTTGACACATGCCGGGAAGCAGCACCTCACAGAATTGAGATATGCTCCAGAGAATAGCAGGTTACATCTGTATTTATACATTGCTATCAAAGGAAAGAGACATAGGAGGGTTACATGAAATCCACTGGTGATAGATTAGAGAAGCGGAGAAAGCAAAGCAGGGAAACCCTTGGGATTGGATAAAAAGTAAAATGATAGACACAGACTTAGGTGGGTGAAGGAATAATTAACATGATAATAATGAATTTGTAGTATCTGTCCTGGTGCCCAGCACATTAAGTCGTGCCCCAAGGAGTCCAGAAAAAGGGGAGTTACAAGTTACCCAGACATTTCAAGGATATGTTATCAGAGATGCAAAAAGACAAATAGGCTCAGTTAAGGTAAAGGTTGATAGCAGCCTAGGATGTAACTGCTTACCATACCTGCGTTTAGTTAAAGTTTAATTTCACACCGTCCTTTGCGGTGACTTTAGGCCTCTGGGTTTGCCAGACCACCAAGCAGGCCTCCCCTGAGCTTGTCAGGTTAGCATGTGGCCTCTTTCATCCACACACAGTCTCTATGTTTATCCTCCTTCAATTATTCACTTGACTATATCAATCAAAAAAGAAATTACTTTTAAAAGGAAACCTATTTAAGCTATTTGGGAAGGAGTTGGGGCTGAAAAAGAAAAAGCTGAACAGGACGTGAATAGGAGAAGTTGTTTGAGGTGAAGTTGACCTTTGTCCAGATAATAAGGGAAAATAAAAAAGGTCTACTTTGTCCTCACCCTGCCCCTCCTCCCCGCCGCTGGAGATTCTGCATCCTGGATTGCCAGGGCTTGGGATGGTGACAGGTATGACCAGTTTTGGACAATGGTTTTGCGAAGTGGGGAGAGCTCCGTAGTCAGAATATTCTACGGGATGGTTTGACAGCTGGCGTTTTTCATTGGTTATAGCTTACGTCCTGTTACAACGATACGTTTCTCTCTAAACCGTTTTGTGGCCCCAGCCCGAGGTCAGTGTTGATGTCCAGTAATATCGGATGGCATACAGTGCCAGTATTAACAGGTAAATGTTCTACTTGCTAGCTCCACCCTCCCGGCTTTTCCTCCCTCCATTCTGCATTCTGGTTCGGCATCTCTGTCTTCTTTAACCTAACCTTGCACACATGGCCAAGCACTCCTAGAGGCTGTACCCGTGTGATTAAACTGGGGGAAATTCAACGTGAACAGAGACGTGGCACGAGACTCTCAACAGGTTTGTTGTCTCTTTCAAGGTGCGTCCAGGGCGAGTGAACGGACGTGGGCAGCACTAACAGGACTGTCCTCCTGGCGCTCGTGGCCACTTTACGAGTCGGGAGGTGACGGGGGAGGGGGGGGCAGGGTTTCAAACAAAACTCGTCTAATTCGTTCCAACCCCTTCCATGCAGTAATGCATCCAGCAAACACTGAGAGCCCCCCTCAAGCCCCTTCCATGCAGTAATGCATCCAGCAAACACTGAGAGCCCCCCTCAAGCCCCTTCCATGCAGTAATGCATCCAGCAAACACTGAGAGCCCCCCTTAAGCCACTTAAGTGCGGTTGCTCCTTCGGAAGGGAGCGTGGGGCGCGCCTCCCCCTCGCCCCCAAATCCGCGGCGACCCGCGGCCTGGCTGGGTCTCGTGGGGACCCCGGGATTCCCAGCCGGCTCCCCCGCAAAGCCCGGCCGAGGCGAGCTCCGAGGATGCTGGTGTCCGGGAGCTATAGGGGCACAGCTGAAGGCGGAGCAGGATGCCCCCTCGCTAGGCCACGTCGCACGACTCCTGGCTCCAGCCCTGGTTTCTGGAGAAGCGAAGGGGTAAGCGGGGCGGGAGGATGCCACTCAGTGCACGAGAAGCGCTGGCCCGAGACCACAGCCCGGGGCGGGAGGGGGCGTGGCCTGCAGGAGGGGGCGTGGCTCCTGGCCCTTCGCCGCCGCTTCCGGCGCCCTCGGGCCAGCCCCACGCCGGCGTGCCACATCCTCCGGTGACGTCAGCCGGCGCCGCCATATTGGAGAGGCGCCGCCGCCGCCGCCGCCGCTGCTGCCGCCGCTGCCGCCGCCTCAGAGCTCCGGCTGCGGCTGCAGGAAAGGAAGGAACCCGTCTCGCGCCGCGCCGACGCCCGGCCCGCCCGCCCGCCCGCCCGCCTCGCCTCGCCTCGCCCCCGCCGTCTCCCCATGATTGCCCCCGGCCCCGCTGCCGTCAGACGTCGCCCCAGCGCCCGCGTTTAACACGGAAGCCCGGGTCGGGGGCCGCCGCGGGGCGAGGAGAAGGGAAAGCCGGTGGTGTGTCCCGCGTCCCCGTCGTCGGCCCGGCGCGGCGCCTCGGCCGGAGCCATGACCTCGCTGACCCAGCGCAGCTCGGGCCTGGTGCAGCGCCGCACCGAGGCCTCGCGCAGCGCGGCCGACAAGGAGCGGGCGGCGGCGGCGGGCGGCGGCGGCGGCAGCGGCGAGGACGACGCGCCGAGCCGCCGCGACGAGCAGGACGACGACGACAAGGGCGACTCCAAGGAAACGCGGCTGACCCTGATGGAGGAGGTGCTCCTGCTGGGCCTCAAGGACCGAGAGGTGAGCGAGCGCCCAAGCGCCGGGGGCCGGCGCGGGCCCGGGCGGCCGCCCTCTG
>PVJN01012586.1:27500-51140 GCA_004026805.1 Lasiurus borealis
ACATTTTATATATATGTAAGCTAATCTTGTTTGAAATAAAAATAAACAATTATGAAACATTTTACTTTGACTTTTTCAAAAGGTGAGACAGCTTTTAAAAAATATTTTTGTTGAGCCCTAGCCGGTTGCTCAGTGGATAGAGCGTCGGGCTGTCGACTGAAGGATCCTGGGTTCAATTCCAGTTAAGGGCACATGCCCAGGTAGTGGGATTGATCCCCAGTGTGGGCCCTGCAGGAGGTGGCTGATCAGTGATTCTCTCTCAAAATTGATGTTTCTATCTTTTTCCCTCCTCCCTTCTCTGAAATCAATAAAAATGTATTTTTTTAAAAAGATACTCTTGATCAGTAATAAACCTACAGAAAAGTGCAAATATCAGAAATGTGATGAATTTTCACAGACTGAACATTTCTGTTAAACTTAGCACCTAGGTCAAGAAACAACATGACCAGCTCTCCAAAAGTCCCACTTGATTTCCTTTCCAGTCACTGCCTAGTCCTCAGAGGTCACCACTATCTAGGCTTTAGAATTCAGCATAGAATAAATTTTTTTCATTTTTATATTTTCATTTGTGTCTTTTGTTAAGCATTGTTTGTGAGATTCAGCCATATTGTGAGATTGTCATTTGTTCATTCTCATTGAGTTACCAATTTGTAACACATTTATAATCTACCACTAGAGGCCTGGCGCATGAAATTTGTGCGGGCAGCGGGGGTTGGGGGGAGGGTGGTCTTTCAGCCCAGCCTGCTCCCTCTCCAGCCTGGGATCCCTTGAGGTATAGGATCGGGCCTAAATGGGCAGCCTGCTTCCTCTCCAATCTGGGACCCCCTCCAGGTAGAATCGGGCCTAAACGGGCAGTCAGACATCCTTTTCACAATCCAGGACTGTTGGCTCCCAACTGCTCACTTGCTTGCCTTCCGGATTTCCCCTAACCGCTTCTGCCTGCCAGCCTGATCACCCCCTAACCACTCCTCTGCCAGCCTGATTGATGCCTTAACTGCTCCCCTGCCAGCCTGTTTTGTGTCTTCATGGGGCAGGATCTTTTGACCACATGGAGGCAGTCATCTTGTGTGTTGGAGTGATGGTCATATTACTGCATATTACTCTTTTATTAGATAGGATTGTTAAAAAGTTACTTTGACATTACCTGAATCTAAGTGTTCTCCTCCCTCTCTTTACTGAACAGAAGCCTCACTCTGCCAAGTAAGCATATGGTCTGGCTTCAGTTTACTTGTTATGGATAACTAAAGTCATTGTGAAAGACTTTTTTTTTTTAATTTAGGAACACATTTCAGGGTTTTTTGTTTGTTTTACCCATGATGATCTTTTCTGGCTTTTATATTAAAATAGATGCCAGAGCCCTTCTGGAATTCCTGTGCTCAGTCTGGGCGGAGCATCAAAGACATAGGTATTGAAGTAAATCTTCAGAGGCTATGGCAAGGATGGCAGATAGGTTTAAACCTGAATTCAACTTTCAAATAATTGGCATCATTTCTGTAATCTTTTCCTGTTTGAGGGGGAGGGGAAGCAAATGAGCCAGGTGTTTTTCTTTCCCCAACTATTTGATTTTCCATAGATGCCTGAGTGTTTTCAGAATGCTTCATTGAGAATTACCTCAAATAACTGGTGTCATGTGCTTTTTAAAATATATATATTTTTATTGATTTCAGAGAGGAAAGGAGAAGGGGAGAGAGATAGAAACATCAGTGATGAGATAGAATCATTGATTGGTTGCCTCCTGTGTACCCCCCACTGAGGATCGAGCCTGAAAGACAGGCATGTGCCCTTGATGGGAATCAAACCTGGGATCCTTCAGTCCACAGGCCAACGCTTTATCCATTGAATCAAACCAGCTAAGACTGTGTCATGTACTTTCAAATATCTTTGTCGGTGGCAAATCTTAGTGATTTAAGATAGGATTTGATTATTTTAAATGATCAAGTGTAAGAGTGAGCTTGAGGAATAACAGAAGTGGAAAGGGGTGCTGTAGTTCTGGTCTGAGGTGTATCCTTTATTTTTACATATTTTAAGCTCTCTGAGCCTTAAAATTCTCTAATGGTGAAGTAGTCCTCTTATGTTTGTTCTGATTGGACTGCTACAGACCTTTTTTGTTTTGCTATTCACCAAGAATTCCCCCAAGTTTTGTCTTGTTTTTAAGGCATTTCCCATTGTGTGAATAGCCCAAGATGCCCTATTGAAGCATTTATACCTCCCCTTTTTGTGGTGCAACCACGCCTAGGCTTGTCCAGTCAGATATTTTCTCCCGGGACTTTAGCTGTTGAGAGCAAAATAGGCCATGAGGTTTTTTGGATAACTATCTTAGTAGTGTCAATATGTGCAAGTTTAAATTGATGAGGTTTTTTGGAGACCTATATCCCAAGTAATGTCAGCAGGTACAAGTTTAAAATGATGGAACAGACTTTGCATGGCTTTTAAACTGGCTCCAAAGATTGATCCCAAAGATAGATGCATTCCATTTTTGGAATAACTTTCCCAAGTTCACCACTTTGAGATATAATACTTATCAAAATGTATAACTTAAAAAAAATTCTCTTTTCTATATACACCATCACAGCATATCAGATTTGATGAGTAATTCAACAAATACTCAGTATTTCAAGATGTGCTAAGATTTTAGCAAAATATAAAGGCTTCTGAGTTTTGCAATTTTTTGATTCCTTATTAATACAAATAATCATTCCTTCATATTTTTGAAAGGTTTGAAACCCTCCCTCCTTTTTTTGCATGTATTTAAGAGTAGGCACAGAAGTGTGAGAGATACAGAATCTCAAAATTTAGTTTTTGGAGTTCATTGAACCATTTGACTGTATCTTTCAACTGAGCTGTTGAAACCATTTTCAGTGCCTTGGAGTTTTTTTTACAATGTGGCCAGAAAACTAAAAAATGATATTTATTAATTTTAAATTTTCTGAGTTACCTTGTATGAATCATTTGAGATTATCATTTAGAATGTACAGTATTTCGAAATTACTTTGTTCACATTTTGAAATATTTGGAGAATTTTTTTGAAAAATATATTTTATTGATTTTTTTTACAGAGAGAAAGGGAGGGGAATAGAGAGCTAGAAACATCGATGAGAGAGGGACATCGATCAGCTGCCTCCTGCACACTCCCTACTGGGGATGTGCCCGCAACCAAGGTACATGCCCTGGACCGGAATTACCTGGGACCTTTCAGTCTGCAGACCTATGCTCTATCCACTGAGCCAAACCGGTTTCAGCTGGGGAATTTTTTTTATATTTAAGAAATAGTTATAGTAAATGTCAGTTTATATATTTCAAAATACTCTAAAGCACCTTTCGTCAACCTTTCGGACCTTACGGACCACTGATTGGCGACCACTGCTCTAAAGAACATCATGCGTGTCATGTTAACCTTTTGGCCCAACAAGTCCTCTTTTGAAGCAGCACCGTGAGACTGTGCTTGTCCCCGTGTTTCTTCCATTTTAATACATGTAGTGACAAGTATCAAAGGTAGGAACCTGGCTTCATTTTGAAATTGATGTACTGAAATTTTAATTTAAGTATTACATTGATGTGTAGGAAGTAGATTTTTCTCTTTAGATGTTTGGTAAATTTCTGATTTCTAAGAATACAATTAATATTAAGGTATATTACATTACCAAAAAAAATATGTTTCTGGTTAAGTGTACATTAAGCTTAAAAACTAATATTTAGCCCTAATTGGTTTTGCTTAGTGCGTCGCCCTGTGGACTGGAGGGTGCTGGGTTCATTCCAGGGCACATGCCTGGATTGCTGGTTCAATCCCCAGTAGGGGGTGAGCAGAGGCAGCTGATCAATAATTTCTCTCATCATTGATGTTTCTGTCTCTTCCTCTTACTTCCTCTCTGAAATAAAAACTAATTTTTAAATGAAAAAATAATATTTTAAAACTAAACTTAATAAACTGCATTTGGATTACAAATTTCTTTAATGAAAAAGTTCTTAAATTGGAGTTTACAGATAGTTTTTACAAACCGAACACTCTACAATTGTATTTTGTGTGTTTTCCTGGAGAAAGAGGACATAATGCTTTCATCAGATACTCAAAGCATATCGTGAACCAGAAGGTTAAAGGTTACTGAATAGGAACTGTTTCTTTGTTCTAGTTTTAAGTTTTTTCATTGTTTTGATTTCCTCCTGAAAATTAACTAGAAAATTCCAAGTTTCAGGGTTGGCAGTGAGTTGAATTCTGAGTTACTTGAGATCTGAAGCCAACATTTCTTTTTTGTGAGGTTTAACGTAAGAAAGGTTTATTTATCACTCATGAAGAGTTTAATACTATTTGGACAACTCTGCAAGGCAGTTACTGATGATTCTCTTTATTTTTATTTTATTATTTTTTTAATATATTTTATTGATTTTTTTTACAGAGAGGAAGAGAGAGGAATAGAGTTAGAAACATCGATGAGAGAGAAACATTGATCAGCCGCCTCCTGCATGCCCCCCACTGGGGATATCCTCGCAACCAAGGTACATGCCCTTGACTGGAATCGAACCCGGGACCCTTCAGTTCACAGGCCGATGCTCTGTCCACTGAGCCAAACCAGTTTCGGCTTATGCTCATATTTTAAAGCCAACATTTCTGCAGCCTGGCCATCTTGCTAAAAGGCATTCACAAACTGTGTAACTACCACATCTATAACTCTAACAATCTCCATGCATTCATCAAATATTTATTGAGCCAGGCTTTTCACTAGGAAGAAGATCTCTATTTTCACTTTAGTTCTGTGGCTCAAAATTCTTATAGTGAAGTACAAAACTAAATTGTGTTGCTATTTTGATAGTATCTCAGCCTGGCATATAGCTACCACTCAATAAATATTAAGTAAGTCATGTATTTTAAATAGTTTTCTTAAAAGAGAGTGAAAATTGGTTCTGAGGGTGGTGGTGAAAAGTTCTTGCTCTTTTTATGTATCTATGGAAGATACTACATAAGTCCCCAGGTTTAGTCTATATTCAAGATTCATTAACATTTCTCTCTTGTGAAATAGAGGAAAACCACATACAGGGAAACCCATCTTATTACAATTTATGGGGGAGAGGTTGGGGAAAAAATGTCTGAAAAAGTTCCTTTAGAGAGCGATATTGAAAAAAAATGAGAAACACTGAAATTAATATTGAAAATAAAAAGTTTGTGTCTAACGGAGGTTTAGGAACCTTTTTCTCTGATAAGAATTCTTATTGTAATAGAATTTATCTTTGATAGCTGAAGGAACAGTTGTAGCATACTGAACTGTAGAAAGTTCTGAGTTAAATTTTTTTTGTCAAAATGATTCTTATTGGGTGATAATTTGTAGGTAAACTTTTGTGTTCCCTCACCCATTTCCTTATGGGTGGACTGAAAATTAAAGAACTGTATATAAATTGTTAATGTCTATGTTTTAAAAGCTGTAAGTCTCACCTTTTGAAAAAGTCAAAGTAAAACATTTCACAATTTTTTATTTTTGTTTCAGACAAGATCATTTTACATATGTATATATATATATAATGTGTCTATCACTAATGACCTAACCTTAAAATTTAGCTTTTAACTATCTTTAGAGTACTCAGATGTTACAAAGATGAATGCTAAGTTAAAATAATTAAAAAGTTAAAGCAGTAAGTTTACTGAACTATATACGGGGTGGGGCAAAAGTGAGCTGTGGGCTTTTTTCTTATTTAAAATTATTACTTTAAAAATATTTATTGTTTTAACCACTTGTATTATTATTATTATTATTATTTTAAATATATTTTATTGATTGTTTTTTTTTTTTTTTTTACAGAGAGGCAGGGAGAGAAATAGAAAGTTAGAAACACTGATTAGAGGGAAACATCTTATAGCTGCCTCATGCATATCCCCCTACTGGGGATGTGCCCCACAACCAAGGTACATGCCCTTGCCTGGAATTGAATCTGGGACCCTTCAGTCCATAGGCCAACTGAGCCAAACTGATTAGGGCTTATTATTATTTTTTTTGATGTTCATATTGTCCCACCTTGCCTATGGGAATTCTTTTTGGCTTTAGTGTTCTTTTTATGTGACTTACTAATATTTGAAGTTCTAGGTTCACCTTGTAGGTATCCTGCTCCAGACCTGGAATCAGTCATTCCTTCAAGGAATCCTAGCTTCTTTTAGTGGGGAATGGACCACAGTCTGGATACTGGGTGTATTCAGTGTTTCTGGGCTCTGATTGCTTCTAGGACTTCCAGTATAGAGATAGAAACAAAAAATACATACATGAAAGAGAAAAAAATCAGTGCACATGTTTTAGATTCAACTATAACATTATGGATTTTTATTTTAGTTACTGGATTTTATAATTCTTTTCTCTTATTGAAAATATTGGTTCCTAAAATACTAACTTATTTGCATTGGCTTACAACATGTATGAAAATAGTTTTAACCAGTTAACTCCCAAGTGTCCAAAATAGAAACCATTTCCACATACCACAATATTTTGAATTTAATTTAAAAAATCAATTTGCAATGAATATTACAAAAATAAATATATTGCTCATGATTTGGCATTCTTGAATATTTTCAGTTGAAAATTCTCATGAAAAATGATTTTTTAAAGTGTCTATAGATGCTTATGGTGTACAAAGGGTTAAAATAGTAATGTCAGTATTACTACCAACTGACTATTGAGTTCAATCTAAAATTTCTTTGTAGTACTTTTTAAATTATTCTTAAGATAATGCTTTTTAAAGCCAGTCAAAATAATTAATTTTTCTATGTAGTTGTATTACTAACAAGTATATACTTACATTAGTTCATTTGTTTTCTTTAATTTTTTTTTTCTGTTTTGAAAGTGTGTAACTACTTTACAAGTTAGAAGTCTGATTTTCATCGTTGTCCCTTCTATTTTATTCCTACCTTCCCTTATTGGTAATTAAAAAATAGTTTGGGAAGTGTTTCTTAGTACCTCTCCTTATATAAAAGGTAGCTTATTATATAAGTTGCTTGGCATTTTCTTTTTAATACTGAAGATTGTTCCATATCATTACATAGACATCTTTTATGGCTCCATTGTATTCCATTATGTATACACAGTGGAACCTTGGTTCTTGAAGTCAATTGTTCTGGAAGACTGTTAGAAAAGTTTTTTGTTCGAAAACTATCATTTTTTTCCCATTAGAAATAATGTAAATTGGATTACTCTGTTCTAGATCCCCAAATGATTCCATTTTAACCCTTCTTATATACGTATAGTACATGTCTAATGTACTCTTTCATATATAAACACTTACTAAATTTAACTAAGCACCCCCTACTAGCATTAAATGAATCACTTTCGGCACTCCTTCCAGGGATGTCTTTCAGTAAGTCAGTATGCAGCATATTCACTTTTACATACATGGATGCCCCTGAAATGCTGTCACTGGTGGCTATTTTCTTTCAACAAAACCATTCTCTGTTTTGTTGCCTGAGAGATGCTCTGTCATACTGAGGTATCAGTATGAAAGGGTGGTCAAGTCGTAAGTTTGGTTGATGACAAGAAGTTTGATTTGACAACATAAATATTTTTCCCATGAACGCCTTGGTAGAGAATTGAATTGTTCAAGATGGGAGACAGTTTAGAAATGAGGTTTGACTGTATATCTTCATCTATTAATTTGTCCCTTATAGATGTGTTTATGGATTGTTTCCAAGTTTTTGCTCTTTAGATAATGTCACATTTAATAACTTTATGCGTATTTATGGGGATATTTATGGGAATGTATTTCAGAGTAGAGTCCTAGAAGTAGCATTGTCAAGTAAAAGAGTACATGTGATTTTCCTAGATTTCCAGATTCCCTTGGTGTAGGGGTCATATAATTTTTGCATTCTCTTTGCAGTATATGTGAGTGCCTATTGCCCTCATTATACCAACAGAATATGCTATCAGAATTTTTGCCAGGCTTGATATGTTAGCACTGTCTCATGTAGTTTTAAAAATTGTGGTAAAATATATACAAAACAATTTATTACTTTAACCATTATAACGTGTATAATTTAGTGGCGATCTATCTTCAGAATTACTGTATCATCCCATACTGAAACTGTACCCATTAACTTGCCATGCCCCTGTCACCCACCATTCTGTTTTCTATGAATTTTTTTATTGTAGGTATTTCATGTAAGTGGAATCATGTAGTGTTTCTCTTTTTGTCCCTGTCTTATTTCACATAGCATAATGTCTTGCAGGTTTCATCAGTGGTATAGCATGTGTCAGAGTTTCTTTTTAAAATGTTCTATGGTATGTATATACTTTGTTTATACATGCATCTTTTGATGGACACTTGCCAACTTTTTATTTGAATTGTGTTTTTTGTTATTGAGTTCTTAGGTAATTTAAATGTGTATTTTATTATGAGTGATGGAAGCATTTTTTATATGTTTGAGTATTTTTTTTTTTTTGTGTGTGTGTGTGTGTGTGTGTGAATTATTCCTTTCACATTTTTTGCCCTTGTAAAAATTGAGTATTGATCTTATTTTCATTTAAGTTTAGGAACTAATTGTGTATTACAGATATTAGCCCTTTATTTATGATATACTATAAATATATTTTCCTACATTTTCATTTGCTTATGGTTTTTGCCATGCAAACTGGGGGGAGGGGGGCGTGGGGGTAAGTATACGTATTGTATAATTTACCAGTCTATTTCTTCTACATTTTGAATAATGGGAAGTTTTTTTTCCTTTCCCAGTTTATGAAAGTATTCACCTCCATTTATTTTTAGCGCTATTGCTTCATTTTATATTTCAATACATTTGCATTTTATTTTGAATGTTATTATGAAGAATGAATCCAATTTTTTTTTCTAAATGGCTCTCTAATTGTCCCAATACTATTGATTAAAATCTCCATCTTTTCATCTTACTGATAGATAAAATATTTATCATATACTAGATTTCAGTATTTTCTTGGATCTATTTTAAGGCTGCTTTTTAAAAAATATATTTATTTCAGAGGAGAGGGGAGAAGGAGAGAAACATCTATGATGAGAGAGAATCATTGATTGGCTGCCTTCTGCACATCCCATAATGGGGATCAAGTAACCCCCAAAAAAGAAAATATCTAGGCACCCCGAAACTTGGGCATGTGCCCTTGATCGGAATTGAACCCGGGACCCTTCAGTCCACTGGCTAATGCTCTATCCACTGAGCCAAACGGGCTAAGGAAAGACTTTCTTCTTTTGATCTGTTTGTTTATGTGCCAGTATCACATCATTTCATTTCTAGGGGCTTTTAAATCTGAAGTCTTACCTAGTAGGGCAGTTTCCACTTCTGTTCCCATATATTGTTCCCTCTTCTCCCCAAGTTTTCTTGGCTAATCTTTTTCATTTTTCTTTGAAACTTTATTTTTAATTTGTATAGTTCCAGCAAAAATATCCAACCACTTATTACTGTTTTACTCTTTTTTATTAATCCTCACCTGAAGATATGTTTTCATGAATTTGATTTTTGAGAGAGAGAGAGAGAGAGAGAGAGAGAGAGAGAGAGAAACATCGAAGTGACAGAGAAACATTGATATGCTGCTGCTTGTATGTGTCCCTACTAGTCATCTAACTCAAAACCTATCTATGTACCCTGAATAGGAATCGAACTCACAATCTTCTTTGTGTACCACAATGCTCCATCCAGCTGAGTCACCCAACCAGGGCAACAGGTTTTATTTTTATTGGGATCATATTAAATTTATGTTAACTTAGGAAAAACCTATAACTTTATAATGTTGAGTCTTTGTATCTAAGAATAAGATGTTTTCCATTGTCCAAATCTATTTTTTAGTATTTCAAGAGAATTGAAGTTTTCTTCATGTAGGGGTGCCTAGATATTTTCTTTTTTGGGGGCTACTATTGTAAATGAGGTCTTTGCAAGTATTTTTACCTTTTATATTTTATTGTTTGTATATGACAGCTATTGATTTCTGTTGATTTTATATCTTGGTACCTTTCTAAATTCTCTTATTGTTTATAGTAATTTTTCCATTAATTCTCTTTGATTTTTCTAAGTATTCAATTATATCACCTGCAAATGTTGGTAGTTTTCCAGTGTAAGTCATTATTTGCTTTTTTTAGTCTAGTGTTTTAAATCTGTGTTTAGTTGAAGTCACCTTCATTCTCTTGATCAATTTTTCCCCCAAAACTTTTATACTTAATTACTTTTAAATAATTAAAAGTTCATGTAAGATATCAGAAGTGATTTCACACAAGAATTGCTAGTTATCTCTTTTTGGTAACAGTTTTATTGAAATAACAATTTACATACCATACTATTATAAAATATAATAATTTTATATTTAATTTTTAATTTTATGTTTCTTGAACCATTTTAGGTAATTTTTAAGTTTTGCACCCATCGCCATGATCAGTTTTAGAACATTTTTATCAATTCCCCTTCCCTTCATCCCCGAAACCCCAAACCCTTTAGCCCTCATTTTCCTTTTTCCTTATCACTCCCAGCTCTAGGCAGCCATTATGATAGTTTTCTTAAACTGTGTAATAAAATTAAGTTTAAAACAGAAAATATATACTATCTCAGTTTTTGTGGGTCATGAATCAGGCATTGCTTAACTGGGTGCTTTTGATGCCTCATGAGATTGCAGTTAAGTTGTTGGCCAGAGCTTCCGTTTCATCTGAATGCTCACCTGGAGAGGGATTCTGTTCCTTGTAGATTGTTGGACTGAGAGCCTCAGTTCCTTGCCTGATGTGTATCTATATAGAACAACTTGAAGCATATTAGCTGACAGAGCAAGGGAGGAGGAGGAGGCCCAAGGTGGACGCCACAATCTTTTTGTAGCCTAATCGCTGAGGTGATATACCATCATATTTGCCATATTTTGTTTCTTAGAATCAAGTCCCCAAGTTTAGTCTATATTCAAGAGCTGGGTATTGTGCGAGGGCATGAATACCGAGAGGCAGGGATCATTGGTAACCATTTTAGAAGTTGCTTTTATACAAGGATAGGATAACCTTCTCTCCCCCCCCCCCCTTTTGAAATCTTTTAACTTTTTTGGCTTTTTAAGCCATATTCTTTTTATTTTTTAAAATATATTTCTTTATTGATTTCAGAGAGAAAGGGAGAAGAAGAGAAACATCAATGATTAGAGAAAATCATTGATTGGCTGCCTCCTACACACTCCCCACTAGGGATGGAGCCTGCAACCCAGGCATGTGCCCTTGGCTGGAATCGAACCTGGGACTCTTCAGTCCACAGGCTGACTCTCTATCCACTGAGCCAAGCCGGCTAGGGCTAAGCCATATTCTTTTTTGATGACAAGCCTTCATTAATTAAATCAGCATACTGGAATGTGGGGTTTTTAGGAAATAGTGGTGATTTTTAGGTTTCCATGTAGCCCAGAATCTTATCAGCCAGAGAGTCTTTAATTTGGATTTTAAGATCTACATGTAATCACACACATACATGCCTCTGTAACTATTAACAGTGTGCCAAGATATTTCCAAATTTTCTTAACAATTTGATATTTAGAAAAATTTCAGTGTCAAGAGAAAACTTGAACTTTTTCTTGTCCTCTTTAAAATTACATGTAATAGTGCCAAACAACAGTTTTCAGGTACTTCATTATAAGTGCTTATATGTTAACATTCATCAGACAGTTCTTTATATGCTATTAAAGAGTTTTTAAAATATCCTTGATTGACTTGCAAATGCTTTTTGAAATTAAAATAGGTCATGTATACTGTTTTCCCCTAAGTCACATATTTATTCCCTTAGGGCAGTGGTTCTCAACCTTTTTAATGCCATGACCCTTTAATACTGTTTTCTCATGTTGTGGTGACCCCAACCATAAAATGATTTTTGTTGTTACTTCATAACTCTAATTTTGCTACTGATATGAATCGTAATGTAAATATCTGTGTTTTCCGATGGTCTTAGGCTCTACAGCAGCCATCGACCCACAGGTTGAGAATCGCTAGCAAATTTACAGTTATGAAGTAGCAACGAAAATAATTTTATGGTTGGGGGTCACCACAACATGAGAAACTGTATTAAAGGGTCATGGCATTAAAAAGGTTGAGAACCACTGCCTTAGGGAATACTTAATTGATGAGAGTCTTACTTATTGAGTGCTTTTGAAGTCTGACTCTGTCATTGTGTAGATTAGAAAATGAAAACTTATAAAGAGGATATTAAATGACCTCTTTAAAATCCCTAAACAAGTATTTCTTGTGGGGACTGGGGGGTGGGGGGTGGGTCGGGGTCAGTGTTCAGGTCTCTCAACATCTGGTCCAGCTAGATTCTTTTAGATCTCAGTGACACTCTGTGTGAAGATTTTTATTACCTAATCAATTTCTTGTTATAGTTTTATTCTGATTTTATATTTCTTGAACCATTTTAGGTAATTTATGTCTTTTTTCCAGGAACTTGAACATTTTGTCTAGATTGTCTAATTTATTAGCCTGAATTTTTTTATCGTATTCCCTTCTAATCCTTTAATTTCTGTCCTTTTATTTTTTATTTTGGTAATCTTATTAATTCTTCCCCTTTAATTGCTTTGAATTTAGTTCTGTTAAAAATATATTTTTATTGATTTCAGAGAGGAAGGGAGAGGGAGAAGGAAACATCAATGATGAGAGAGAACCAGTGATTGGTTGCTTCCTACATGCCCCACATTTGGGGATCAAGCCCGCAACCCAGACATGTGTCCTGACAGAAAATCGAACCGTGACCTGGTTCATAGGTTGATGCTCAACCACTGAACCATGCTGGCCAGGCAAATCTCTCTCTTCAAACTGATATTTTTGTTTATTTCCTTGTTACTCCCTTAATCTGAATTCTCATTTTCCCAAAGCCTTCATTCTCAGGCGTGGTAACTTAACGTAGGCTTTGTCCTTGTGTCAGTAGTGAAGGCCCAAGGATCCTGATGGTCAGTTATCTTCTGAAATACACAGATTAACAATCACCATGGCCTGACAAAGTTGAGAAAGTGCCAGAACCAAGGGTCTAGAGCAGTGGTTCTCAATCTTTCTAATGCCGCGACCCTTTAATACAGTTCCTCATGTTGTGGTGACCCCCAACCATAAAATTATTTTCGTTGCTACTTCATAACTGTAATTTTGCTACTGTTAATGAATCACAATGTAAATATTTGTATTTTCCAATGGTCTTAGGCGACCCTGCTAGCGTTTCTGTCACAAACTACAGGTTGAGAACCGCTGCTGTAAAGCCTAATAATAAACCACTGTAATCTGAGGTTAACTATATTGTTGAACCATGTTCCTTTCAATATAGAAGAGCTTAATAAACAAATAACTTAATGAAGAATGAAAGATACTATATATTTAAACCTCTGATTTCTGAAATTATTCATCTGCAGGTAAGGATAAGTAGTGAAGAGACAATAAACCCCTGAAAATCTTAGAGTAGTAATGCATAGTAATTATATGTTTTTTTAATATTGTGTTAAAATTATAATTATGACAAGATATGGAAGGTAAAGGGCACCAAATGGTTAAAAATATTTCTATTTTTGTCTCTGAATTAAAAGTAAATTAGCTATTTTGTTTCCTTTTTTTAAATAGGGTTACACATCATTTTGGAATGACTGTATATCATCTGGATTACGTGGCTGTATGTTAATTGAATTAGCATTAAGAGGAAGGTTACAACTAGAGGCTTGTGGAATGAGACGTAAAAGT
Organism: Lasiurus borealis; assembly: GCA_004026805.1. NCBI lineage: Eukaryota > Metazoa > Chordata > Mammalia > Chiroptera > Vespertilionidae > Lasiurus > Lasiurus borealis. The sequence continues at coordinate 41,151 of PVJN01012586.1, forward strand.
CTATTAACAAGAAAGGTAAGAGAAGTGCTAAATAAATATATCCTTATTAAAGAGTTTGTACTGCCTAACACGAAGAGTTTTTCTAAGAAGTTGATTTTAAAGTTAAATCTTTATTAAGTCATGATTCTGTATCATTTTTTCATTCTTGGTTTCCTGTCTCTTTGTGCATAATGAGTAATGTAATTCATTGCTACGATCACTGGTCATTGCATCTCACATATTCAGAAAGATACCACACTTATTTCCTGCTTCTGAAAGCCATAATTTGGAAGACCTTGACATAACTTTCATTGTTTCTTTAATAGGGTGTCCTAATGAAATCCAAAACATTTAAGTCAGAATGGAACCTTTTTTACTTATCCTCACCTGATAGGTTTCTATTGATTTTAAAGAGGAGGGGAGAAGGAGAGAGGGAGGGAAGGAAGGAATGGAGAAAGGAGAGAGAGTGACTTAGAAACATTGATGTGAGAGAGAAACATTGATCAGTTACTCCCTGACTGAGGACTGAACCTGCAACTTAACTTAGTATGTGCCCTGACTGGGAATTGAACTCCCAACCTTTTTGGTGTATGGGATGATGCTCCAATCAACTGAGTTACCCAGCAAGGCCCAGAACGAAACATTTTTTCATTGATAATGTGATGGATAGTAATAATCCTGTAGGAAAGAAAGCCATTAATGAGTCTTAAAAGTTATATATAAAGTAAACATGGTATATATAGCAGAAACATCTTTCTCATGGGACTTTAAATTTTGATTTAGGAATTTAAAAGTCAAGTGGACTGGCATAAGATTAGTTTTTAAATTGCTGTTTTAGCTTGACTGGCATAGTTCACTGTTTGAGCCTCAACCTATGAACCAGGAGGTCATGGTTCAATTCCCAGTCAGGACAGATGCCCGGGTTGCAGGTTGCCTTGTGGGATGTGCAGGAGGCAGCTGATTGGTGATTCTCTTTTATTACTAATGTTTATATGTCTTTCTCTTCCTTTTCTCTCTGAAATCAATAAAAATATTTTAAGAAATAAAGTTACTGTTTTAGGCAACTATATAATACTGAATATAATTTTTTTTTCATTTTACTGTGCAACCATAGAATTATGGGGGGAGACTTTAATCTGTTATAGTTATTCATGAAATACACACAGAGGTTGCTAGTAATTATAGTAATTTTAAGTAATTTTGCATTAATGTTATAGATACTGGGTTTTTGTACTAATATTGATACTTTTTTGTTTGGGAACAAGACCAGTTTTGTGTTAGTTATCAACAACTTATATTTATTTAGTACTTACTTCTATATGTTGAGCTAGATCCTGGAGATTCAATGGTGATCAGGAGACACATGTTCCCTGCCTGCCTGCCTGGGCTTATTGTTTCATTCTACTTACTTTTGTGATCTTAATTAAATAGATAGTTGAAATGTCTTTTGAAAAAATATTCTAATGTAATATAACTTACACACTTAAAAATAATTAATGATTTTATTAAGATAATATATATATATCCTATCTAATAAAAAAGTAATATGCAAAGTAACCCAAACAAGGTGGCTGCGGCTACAGAGCGAGCAGGAGGCTTGGGTTTCCCTGGCAATGGAGGAAGCCAAACTTCCCATACACCCTGACCAGCCCACGCTTCCGCATTGGCTACAAAGTTTCAATTATAGAAGATAAATCCCAACAAAAATGGCGGCAGGCACAGAGTTGGAGAGAGCCAGGGGGCTTGAGTTGCCCCCGGCAATGGAGGAAGCCAAGCTCCCGCAGCCCTGGCCTGCCTTGGCCTCTACTACAAAGTTTTAATTATAGAAGATAAATAAATTCCAACAAAAATGGCTGTGGCTATGGAGTAAGCTGGATGCTTGGCTCCACTCAAGACTACAAAGTTTCAATTATAAAAGATAAATAAATCCCAGATCCCAAGGCCTCCGCTTGCGTCGCTGGGGTGTGTGGCCAGCCTGCAAACCACCACAGGCCCCTCGCCCAGGCTGCCCCATGCCCCAAGGGAACCCCCATCCTGATCCAGGACTCCCAGGCAAACCAGCCGGCCCCCACCCGTGTACCAGGCCTCTATACTATCTAATAAAAGAGTAATATGCAAATTGACCATTACTCCCACACACAAAATAGCTGCCCCTGTGTGGACACAAAATGACTGCCACAAGATAACCAGCAGGGGAGGGCAGTTGGGAGTGGCCAGGTCTGCAAGATAGGGCAATTGTGGATGATCAGGCTAGCAGGGGAGGCAGTTTGAAGGGACCAGGCCTGCAAGGGAGGGCAGTTAGGGGTGACCAGGCTGGCAGGGGAGGGCAGTTAGGGGCAAATAGGCTGGCAGGAGAATAGTTAGGCATCATTCAGGCTTGCAGGGGAGTGGTTAGGGGATGATCAGGCTGGCAGGCAGAAGTGGTTAGGGGGAATCAGGAAGGCAGGCAGTTGGGAGCCAGCATTCCTGGGTTGTGAGAGGATGTTCGGTAGGATTGGGCCTAAATGGCAGTTGGACATCCCTCCAGGGGTCCCAGATTGGAGAGGCTGCAGGCTGGGCTGAAGTATATACCCCCCCCATGCAGGAATTTTGTGCACCAGGCCTCTAGTAGTAGTTATAAAGTCAAATTGTACCAAAATGCTTATAACAAAAAAATAGTCGTCTTTACCTTTCTTCACTCCTTAGTCCTGCTTCTGGGAGGCAACCAGTTTCTGTCTTCATATTAATTTCCTAGGGGTGCCTTAACAAATTACCACACACTCCGTGAATTAAAACAACAGGTAGTTATTATCTCATAGTTGTGGAGGCCAGAATGTGCTGTGTTTTTCTTGAAGGCTCTAAGGGAAATTCTGTTCTTTTCCTCTTCTGGCTTCTGGTGGTTCCAGGCTTTCATTGGCTTCTGGCCTCATCTCTCTCTACCCTTTCTTTATATTGCCTTGTCTGTGTGTCCCTCCTTTGTATGCCATTGCAGTTAGTGCCATCTGTATAATCTAGGGCAGTCTCATCTTCAGATCTAATTAACTTAATTTTATCTACAAAAATTTAATGGGGATTAGCTTTGTGGGGTTAGTACATGAACACCTTTTAGGGGCAACCATTTAGCTTGCTACAGTTTTTTTATTTGTTTTGGTATTTACCTCCATATTTCTAAACTTATACTGCCATTTCTTGGTAAGTCAATTTGAGATGCTGTTTACTCTCAAAACAAATGCATATTTGGCTCTCTTACATATCACCTCAATGCCCGCCCCTTTCTAATAGAGTATGTCAAAATTGTTGGCAAAACAGTAATGACTGTTTTATATCAGTACAACTATGTACAGTTTATTTTAGTTATATCCTGTGATACTTTCTTTTCTTGTGTGATTTTTTTCCTAGAGTTAATAATTCTCTTTTTAATGTTTTCTATGTAGCTGTCCTTTTTTCTTACATGATTCACCAGCAAAAACTTAGTATTAATTTTCAAATGTTCAAATTTATAATTCCATTAACTTCCATAAAACTCACATTTTGCTTCAATATGAGCCGGTAATGCTTTGGTTTGCTGGGAACTTCCTGTCACATTTTTACTGTTTTCTGGGTCTAATATTTTCTTCATTCTTGTGGGAGGAAACTGTTTTGAGATTTTTGTGTACTTGAAGATGCTACTTCAGTTTTATTTTGACAGTTTAGTTTTATTTGATTAAACAAATAGGATGTTAGGTATAAATTATTTTTCCATAGAATTTTTTAAACTTATCTGTAGTGTTACAGATGTTCCCTTTTTATCCCTATTGACCTCTTCTAGCCTGTACCGGCCGCCCTCCCCCCACCTCGTCCCTGTTCCAGGCCTTCGCCACACTATTGTCTGTGTCCTTGGGTTATGCATATAATTTTAAAAGATATTTATTTTATTGTCCTCTAGTATACAAAGTTGCCATTAAAGTTTGGTGCCCTTCTGATTTTCATTCATTTTCTTTTCTGGAAGCATTTGGGATTATCTATTTATCCCTGGTATTCTGAAATTGTATGATTTGCCTTGATGTGGGTCTTTAAAAGTTCATTATGCATCCACTCCTTCAATGTAAAAATGTGTGTGTTTTGGTTTTGGAAAGTTTTCTTATATTCTTGTATCTTTTGCCCTCTGTTTTCTTAACTCTGTAAGTTGAATGTGGACCTCTTAGTTTACTTTTTTTTCTTTCTGAGTTTTGTTTATTTCCCAGCTTTATTGAGATATAATTGATGTTCTCTGACCTCTCTTATCTTCAGTTTGGTTGTTTTTTAATCATTAGCTTGGCTCATGTTTTTCTTTTTTTTTTTTGATCGGGGCTCATTCTTGTTTTATGAATGTAATATCTTAAAAATCTCTGAGGATATTATGGCTCTTCTGAAAGTTTTCCTTATCTGTGTTACCTATGATTTATCAGAGTTCTTATTTCCTCTCTCTTTTGGTCTCTTTGCTACTGAAGGCTTTCCTTCAGATGTCTTATCATCCTTGGTTATCTATTTAGGAAAAATGAGACTCCCTTCTCCAAGGGGAGAGGGATTTGAAAAGAACTACATAGAAATTATGTGTGTGAGCACAGGATATTTGCTAGTGGGCTATACACTGCTGAATTTTATTAGGGAGTTTAGGACTTCCTCTATGAGTCATTGAAGAGTTTTAAGCAGAAACAATGGAATGTCATGTTAAGACTATAAGCCCATTGCACGAAATTTGTGCACTTGGAGGGGGGGGGGTCCCCTCAGCCGGGCCTACACCTTCTCATAGTCCAGGAGCCCTTGGGGGATGTCAAACTGCCATGGGGAGTGGACCTAAGCCATCAGTCAGATATCCTTGGCGCTGCTCGGAGATAGGAGAGGCTCCCGCCACTGCCATTGCCCACACCAGCCTTGAGCTGGCTTCTGGAGCACTAACCACCAGGGCAGGCAACTCCATAATGACCCTTAAACAATCAGCAGGGACCTGAGGCTGTGCCCCCTGCCTGGTGGGACTTGACAGGGGATGGCAGGGCTTAATGGGGAATCTCAGGCTGTGTCCCCCTCTCCCCCACCTGGCAGGGCTTGATGGGGGGACCTGAGGCCACATTCCCCACCTGGTGGAGTTTGACGGGGGACCTCAGGCTGCACCCTCTGTGCTGGTGCTGGGCTGGGGGACCTGAGGCTGTCCCCCCACCTGGTTGGGCTTGATGGGGGTGGGGCCATCTGGGTCTGGATCTAGCCCAGTGGGAGTGGGACTGGCCAGGTATGGGTCTCGTGCGATTTGGAGGTGCACATGAGTGGGCGGGGACTTGATTCTGCTTCCCATGGCATGCCCCAGACTCTTGACAGGAGGAAGATTTTCATATACATTTTACTAATTTTCTCTTATCTCTTAAAAAATATATATATATTATTGATTTTTTTACAGAGAAGAAGGGAGAGGGTTAGAGAGTTAGAAACATCAATGAGAGAGAAACATCGATCAGCTGCCTCCTGCAGACCCCTTACTGGGAATGTGCCTGCAACCAAGGTACATGCCCTTGACTGGAATCGAACCTGAGACCCTTGAGTCCGCAGGCTGATGCTCTATCCACTGAACCAAACCGGCTATGGCTCTTTTATCTAACACTTCTATTATAGAGAAAGGGTAAATAACAATATTAAAGTATTTCCTCTAATTAATTCCCTGTTAATGTGCACTGGGTCACTAGTATAGACACAATTCTTTCTCCCAAGGTTCTCCTTTTTTCTTATTCTCTCGACACCCCTTCCTCCCCTAAATGCATGGTCTTGAACAGCACTGTCCAAAGAACTTTCTGTAATGAAAATGTTCTGTATCTGCATTGTCCAATATGATAGCCACTAGCCACATTTGTCTGTGAGACCGATACTTGAAATGTAGCTAGTGCAAATTGAGACATCCTGTGAATAAAAACACATTGTATTTTTGAAGACTTACTATGGAAAAAGAAGGAACAAGAATGAAAAAGTATCTCAATTTAAGAATATTTACTGCATGTTAATATTTTGGCTGTAGTGGGTTAAGTCAAATACTATATTAAAGTTAATCCCACCTGTATCTTTTCCTTTTTGATGTAATTAAAATAAAAAAAAATAGATTTGTGGTTCTTATATTTATATTGGGTCACACTCTGTCAAATAGATATAGCATGAATTTTTTTTTAAATATAGTTTTATTGATGTCAGAGAGGAAAGGAGAGGGAGAGAGAGATAAAAACATCCATGATGACAAAGAATCATGGATCGGCTGCCGCCTGCCCGCCCCCTACTGGGGATCAAGCCTACAACCCGGGCATGTGTCCTTGACCGGAATCAAACCTGGGACCCCGCAGTCCGACGCTCCATCCATTGAGCCAAACCGGTGAGGGCATGCATTTTTTAATCTTTCAGAAGAAGATTACATTTTTTGAGCATAAACGTAAAGGACACATTGTTGAGGACAGATTTTAAGAGAGAACTGTTAGATTTAAAAACTAATACTGTTAAATTTCATAACATTTTAATAGCTAACAGATTCATATTTGATATTATAGAATTTACACTAGAAATTTGTTGCTTAGGCAGCAAGAACATTAATGAAAGCTGTAGAGATCTACTACTTGGCTACAGCAGTATAGTAATTTTCTCTTTCATCCCCCAACTGGATTTTTCTACTGTTAAGGTAGATTCTGTATCATATTATAGTTTAGAAAAAAAATTTGTAGTATTTAAAAATGTTATGTCATTAAGTTTATTGGTATTTTCTTCAAGTTGTCAGAACTTTGAAAAAACCTTTCTCATCTTCACAATTATATTTCATTATTTAAATCTTTATTGTGGTATAAGCTCTAAGGCAGTGGCTCTCAACCTTCCTAATGCTGCGACCCTTTAATACACTTCCTCATGTTGTGGTGACCCCAACCATAAAATTATCTTCATTGCTACTTCATAACTGTAATTTTGCTACTGTTATGAATCATAATGTAAATATCTGTGTTTTCTGATAGTCTTAAGCGACCCTTGTGAAAAGGTCATTCTACCCCTAAAGGGGTCGCGACCCACAGGTTGAGAACCGCTGCTCTAAGGAGTCATGTCTTAATTTTTACTGCTAATTTGTTAGCCAGTTTTAATAATGTTCATTGACAAATTTATTTCTCTACTGGTGTAAAATGCCATCTTTTTCATATACAGAATTGTTACATATAATTATTTTCTGCAACTAATAAATGTTTAAAAAAATGAATTTCTGGGTCAAATAGTAGTGAAAGGAATTACAGTTAGTATTTTCTAGCATTTTGCTTTATTAATTAAGATTACTTTTATTCATGATTGGAGCTAATCTGGTTAGGTTAAATACCAGATTTTCTTAATATAGAATTAATTTAAAATCTGACTTTGCTATTTGAAGTACACTTGGGGCTTTAGCCATAATGAATTACTTGCATAGTTATTTAAGTTTTTCATTCAAAGAGACCAAGTCAGAGAAAAGTATCAGTGGATCATTTTATTTGTGTTGCTTACATTTTAGGTGATCTGTAAGTCTGATGCCCCAACAGGGGATGTTCTTCTTGATGAAGCTTTAAAGCATGTTAAGGAGACTCAACCTCCAGAAACAGTCCAGAATTGGATCGAATTACTTAGTGGTGAGTTTCTGTGTATAAACCAGGATTTGAATTCTATTAAAAAATTTTTTTTGTGAAAGTTTAAAATCCTTTCAAACAGAACTTAGACACAATAGCCAAGAGTTTATTTAGTTATTTAGTCAAAGTTATAAGTTAGTGACTGAATGGGAAAAATAGTGTTTTTTATTTTTTTAAATATACATATTGATTTTACAGAGAAGAAGGGAGAGGGATAGAGAGTTAAAAACATTAATGAGAGAGAATCATTAATGGGATGCATCCTGCACACCCCCTACTGGGGATGTGCCCGCAACCAAGGTACATGCCATTTGCTGGAATCGAACCTGGGACCTTTCGGTCTGAAGGCCGACACTCTATCCACTGAGCCAAATGGCTTAGGGTGGAAAATAATGTTTTTAAAAAGTTCATGCCCTTTGACAAGACTGAGCAGATGTTGAATGAAATGTAATGTTCTTTTTTAGAGATCCCACCATTCTTTTATCAGAATTACCTCATGTCACCTTTTTCTGGGTAGGTTAGGTTAAACTGTGGTAACAGCCCTAAAACCTTAATGGCTCAGAATAATAATTTATTTTTCACTCATCTGTTGGTCAGTCACAGGCAACTTGGTTCACATTTTGGCAGGCAGAGGGAATTGTCACCATCTGAAGCATTGTCACTGTTGGGAAGGGAAGACGAGCATGGCAGATATCTCAGCCTCTTCAGTTTCTGCTCAGAAATGACCTAAGTTTAAGGAGATAGAAAAGGGTGAATGTAGTGAAGAACCTGACATATTTGGTTGACAGCACTAATGCTACTACTTTTATATTAAGTTATTTGTGTATTTGTCTAATCTTCTAGATCGAGCTCTTTCTGGATAGGATCTAAATTACCTTCTCTATTATATAAAACATAATCTTCTGCACACAATTGACCTTGATCAACATGGGTTTGAGCCCTATGGGTCCATTTATATGTGGATTTTTTTCAATAAATACTGTAAATGTATTTTTTCTTATTTTCTTAATATTTTTTTCTGGCATATTTTATTGTAAGAATACAGTATACAATGCATATAACAAAATATATGTTAATTGGCTTTATGTTACAAGTAACTCTTCTGAGGTCCATAGTAGGCTATTAGTTAAATTTGGGGGGTGTCAAAAGTTAAATGTGGGCCTTAGCTGGAAGGGTCCTAGGTTCAATTCCGGTCTAGGGCATATGTCTGGGTTGTGGGCTCAATCCCCAGTAGGGGGCATACAGGCAGCATATCAGTGATTCTCTCTCTCTTCATTGATGTTTCTGTCTGCCTCTCCCGTCCTCTCTGAAATCAATAAAAATATATATATTTTTAAAAAGCTATATATATTTTGACTGCTCAAGTTGAGCACCCCTACACCATGCATTGTTCAAGGCTCAACTGTACATGTATTGTTATTTCATGTTCAAATGTATTGCTGCTTAAAGAAACTGTTTTAAACACGTAGACTTTGTCGGAGATCAGTAATTAACATGTCATTTCAGTTTCTCAAATAATAGTCCCTATTATGAAGATACTCTTAGTAAAAAATTTTGCGTTTTGCATGATTGTTTATTTAAAAATTGAATACACATACTACATTCTTAGCTAAGAGGGCAACAATAGGCACTTTACATTTAGGACAGGGTTCATTCTTTTTTTGTTTGTTAATCTTCTTGCTTTTCAGAAGGGAAGAGGGTGGAATGGGTGGAGGGTGGGGAGAGAACTTGAGCGTGTGCATGCTCGCAAGCAAGTGCAAAAGCAAGAGCAATGTGAGAGACAATGTGGGAGCAAACCCACAACCCAGGTACTTGCCCTTACCAAATTGAGGCATTTCGGTGCATGGGCCAACACTCTGACCAGTTGCTCACACTAGCTAGCTAGGGCAATTGTTTCTTTTTCATATATTTATTCATTTATTTATTTTTGTTTGAAGTATTGCAAATAGTAGTACATATGCTTTGCTTCCCCCCCCCCTCACAATTGACCTTCCCCCAAGCCTCCCCTCACCCCCTGCCCGGTGTCTTGTGTCCATTGGTTATGCTGACAGTCTGTTCAATGTTTCTCTGTGTCTATTTTTTGTTCATCAGTTTATAATGTTCTTTATTATCCATAAATTAGTGAGATCGTGTATTTTTCTTTCACTGACTGGCTTATTTTACTTAGCATAATGCTCTTAGTTCCATCCATGCTATTGCAAATGGTAAGAATTCCTTTTTTATGGCAACATAGTATTCCATTGTATAGATGTACTACAGGTTTCTAATCCATTCCTCTATTGAAGGGCATTTAGGCTGTTTCCAAATCTTTACTATTGTAAATTGTACTGCTATCAACATAGGGGTGCATATATCCTTTCTGATTGGTGTTTCTGTTTTCTTGGGATATATTCCTAGAAGTGGTATTACT
>PVJN01012587.1:0-51222 GCA_004026805.1 Lasiurus borealis
GCCCTTTGTATTCCCTCCACTGAGGATTTAGCTCACAGCCCATGCATATACCCTGACTGGGAATCAAACTGTGACCTCCTCGTTCATAGGTTGATGCTTAACAACTGAGCTCAAACACTGGGTGGGCTAAACAGTATTTTTATATATTATATCTTGAGAAGGATTTCTCTGTGTATCTATTTCTTTATATTATCAGAAATGGAAATCTGAATTTCTTTTATACTTATCCTATTTTGCCTACTATTTTGGTTATTTTTATACTATAATCTATTGTTATTAGATTCCATTCCTGTGGGGAAAATTCCTAACTGACTTATTTTAAAGTCATCAAATTAACTAGTGTACTTAATATTTGTTGAATAAATGATTCAATAGTTAGTGGAGCTTCCTCATATTACCCAAGACCTGATTGTGGGAAAGTACCAGAAGAGGGAATGCCATGAATTTAACTATTAAGAACTCAAGCACACAGCCAGTTCAACAAGAGGGAATGCTTGTTCAAATCCCAACTTTTATCTCCAGTTGGACAACTTCCTAGGTTGAAAATAATTAGAATATTTTCTCTAAATGTTGACAGAATTATTTAAAAATTTGTTTTCCATGAATTATTTCAAATTTCTAATAATTTTAAAAGAACTATTAAAATATTTTTCCAGTTCCAGACCACAAAAATTACAATGCAAATAAATAGTATAATCAAGGAAGACACTGAAAGATAGATGGCAAACCATCTTAGAAAATTTCCTTCCTCTGCTATTCTACTTCATCTCATCACATAGCAGCTCTTGGTCATATAAATTCCAGTTGAAGATGGACTTTCCAACTTTTCCATATTTAATCAATTACAAAGTGAAACCTCAACATCTACATAATATTTATTCCAAATGTGAAAATTTATTATAGTCATAAAAAGACAACATATTAGCAACATCATCTAAAGATGACCAAGCCACTCAAAGATCAAATGTACCAATCTCCCCACTGTATGATTTAGAGACAGGATTTAAAATGAAGTTTTCCCAACAAGTGAGTGTTTACTCTTGATGCCAAAAAATGTCTACACTTCGTCTGGCCAGTGTGACTCAGTGGTTTATCATGGACCCTATGAACCAGTAGGTCATGATTCAATTCCTTATCAGGGAACATGCCCAGGTTGCTGGCTTGATTCCCAGTAGGAGGTGTGCAGAAGGCAGCTGATTGATGTTTCGCTCTAATCATTGATGTTTCTACTTCTCTCTTCCTCTCCCTCTCTGTGAAATCAATAAAAACATATCTTAAAAAAACACATTGCCACATTTAGAGTTTATTTCCATGTATGACAGAGCAGTAATGTTCAAGCCTACAGTTCTAGAAAAAAATTAATAAAAAATAAAAAATTCATAAATATGGAAGTGTTTTTACCCAATTTAAAGACCAACTTTTGCCTTAAATGAAGCACAGGTCAAAGGTTGATCATTGAACTGAAAATATATCAAAATAATATATTTTGAGTCTGATGATGATAATATTTATGTTTATACTTATTTCTTATTTTCTAATAAGAACAAATACAAAAAAATCCTTTATTATATTAGGACTACTTAGAAAGTACAGATGGATACTCCATTGATCACGTAGAATCTCTTGTATATATTGCTGTTTAATTTCTACAACATTTGACAACATTGGCCAAGATCAACTCAACAAAGATATTCACTTCTCCCTTAGTTTCTATATAGATTCTCTTGGTTCTTCTCCTATCTTTCTGTCTGCATGTTTTTCCACTCCCCACTTCTCATACCCTATCCCCAACCATTAAATTTTGGCATAATGTGAGTTGAATCACTCCTTGGGTCTCATACTTGAACTAATTCCAGGTTGTTGTCGCTATATATTTATTTTGTTTTTCTAGGGGTATGTTTCTAATTGCCTACTTAACACTTCCATCATGACATCCCACAGATAACTTTATTTCACTGTTCAAAAGAGAAATAATAATTTGCCCATTTCATAACTATTTATCCTCATTAGATTTTTAAAGATCTCATTTTCCTTCACCATTCCCATATCATTTTGGACAAAATACATTTTGGACAATATAAGCAGTTGTAGTTCTCTACTTTTCCTCATGGTGCTTCCTCCTCTTGAAATTTCAGTAAAAATTAACTCATTTTTCAAGAGGTAATTCCAAAACTGAATCTCTTTCAATACCCTTAATGGAATTAATAATTTATTTTTAATTTTGCGAGTTTTCTTTTAAATACATCTCTTATGAGGTAAAATATAGTTGACACACTTTAGGTATGCATGCACATGTAAATTACTTTTTATGAATTACGTATAGGATTGAGGATGTTGGTGAGAAACCAAAATGGCAGCATAGGTGAACACCTAAACTTCTGCCTCGCACAACAATGTGAAAACTACAGCTAAAAGACAGGACAGACATCATCCAGAACCACAGGAAAGCTGGCTGAATGGAAATTCTAAAACTAGAAAGAAAGAGAGGAGCTCATGAAGACTCAGAGGAGCTGCAAAAAGCTGAGGTACACAGACACATGTATGGAGAAGATGGGCAGCGGAGTGCCTGGTTGGCTTCCTCTAGTGGAAGAGAGAAAGAAACTCCCAACTGCACTGAACCCCAGTTCTAACTGCACTAAACCCTAGTTCTGAGTGAGACTCATATGGGGGGAATCTGGATTGTGGAAAAAAGGGAGGAGTGCACAGAAACTCAGGGGAGCTGCAAAAGGCAGAGGTCCAGAGGCGCTTGCGTCAGTGTGCATAGAGAGGACTGATTGCTGATTGTGCTGCTGGCTTTCTCTAGTGGGAGGAAGACTGAACCTCCCAACTGTGCTGAACTCCATTTCAGACTGCACTGAACCTCAGTTTCAGGTGAGACTCTGGGGACCCGGACTCATATGAGTCCCTGGAGCACACAGAAACTCAGGGGAGGCACGAAAGGCAGAGGTCTGGAGGTGCATGAGCATAAGTACGCAGAGAGAGGGCTGCAGTGATTACCAAGGGACACTGAGACTCAGGGGCCATGTAGGGCAGGTCTGATGGGAAGCCAAGGCTGTCTGCTCTGCCCTGAGACTTTGCCCCATCCAAGCTGAGCACAGAGGCTTTTGAAATTTTGCAAGTCTTGTCTCCAGCACAGAAGTTCTCCCAGCATAAACATAGCTGATCCTCTCAACCAATTGGCTTGGAGGTCAATTCCCCCCAGGGATACCAGCAACAATCAAGATTTAATTACAACAAGGCTGTACACACAGTCCACAAAGGGGTGCACCAAGAGTGTCCATCTCAGGAAACTGGGGAAGCGGAGCTACTGGGTCCTATAGGACACCTAGCACACAAAGCTACTCTACCAACTCAGGGAAGCAGTGAAAATGTGCAAAGAAACAGATCACAAAAAAAGAAATGGAGGAAAATAACTGGATATAGGGTTCAAAACCAGGGTTATAAGGTTTTACAAGAATTTTCTAGAAAAGGCCAATAAATTTAGTGAGACCCAAGAGAAGATGAAAAAGGACCAACTAGAAATTAAACATACACTACTGAAATTAAAAATATTATACAGAGACCTAACAGCAGACTAGAAGAATGCAAGAATCAAGTCAAAGATTTGAAATACAAAGAAACAGAAAACACTCAACTGGGAAAGCAATAAGAAAAAAGAATCCCAAAATTGGAAGATAGTATAAGGAGCCTCTGGGACAGCTTCAAGCATACCAACATCAGAATTATGGGGGTACCAGAAGAAGAGAGAGAGAGCAAGATACTGAAAACCTATTTAAAGAAATAATGACTGAAAACCTCCCACATCTGGTGAAAGAAATAGACTTACAAGCCCAGGAAGCACACAGAACCCCAAACAAAAGGAATCCAAACAGGACCACACCAAGACACATCATAATTAAAATGCCAAGAGCAAAAGTCAAAGAGTGACTATTAAAAGCAGTAAGAGAAAAACAGTTAATTACCTACAAGGGAGCACACATACAATTGTCAGCTAATTTTTCAACAGAAACTATGCAGGCCAGACAGGAATGGCAAGAAATATTCAAAGTGATGAGTAACAGGAACCTACAACTAAGATTACTCTACCCAGCAAAGCTATCATTCAGAATTGAAGGTCAGATAAAGAGCTTCACAGAAAAGAAAAAACTAAAAGAGTTCATCAACACCAAACCAGTATTATATGAAATGTTGAAAGGTATTGTTTAAGAAGGGAAGAAGAAAAAGTTAAAGATAAAAATTATGAACAACAAATACATGTCAATCAACAAGTGAATCTAAAAATCAAGTGAATTAAAAATCCGATGGATGGAATAAACTGGTGAATATAATAGAATCAGAGGCATAGAAAGGTAGTGGACTGACAATTCTCAGGGGGGCAGGGGTTTAGGGGTGTGAGAAGAGACTGGACAAAAATTGTACACTATGTAAAAGGATAGTGCGGGAGAGGTAACTTGAGGAATATTTCAAGATAACATGGTGTGATATTCATTTATGTCTCATAAAAGTGTCCCAAATAGCAAACTTTATTGAACTTGAGTTCCCCTTAAATGAGTTGTCCAAAAGAGATAATCCATAAATTTTCTTCAGGAATTCCCAAGGTCTGAGCACAGTAATCACTCAATTGTAAATTATATGCAAAATCAGAAATAAAAATAATCCTCTTAAATTGACTGTTTTTAGATTTGTTAACCAATTTTTAAGATCTGATAACATACTGCACTTGCATAACTTCTGTGAACCACAAGGTAGATGCCGTACTGTCCATTTCCAACAGGAAAATAAAACAAACAAAGAAACAAAAAAACCACACCAACAAACTACTTCTTGACACATACTAATTAACAATAATAGGGTCACTTATGTCTGAGTCCTAGAGCTATATTTTCCTGCATTATTTGTATACCATTATGGAAATACTTGGTTTGGCAGAGTTAAAAATAGATAGATTTGCTCTCTCTGGAGATAACACCCTGAACTGGACCACTATGACATTGTAGAGGCTTCTAAGTTTGGTGAGGTGGGCTGAATTCTGAAAGATAAGCATCTTTCATGGGAAGCAATAGATGTGCTGGGAAAGAAGTTATAAATTGGCTGTACATTTCTTAACAACTTTTGGAAGCAATGGGGAGGAAAAAATGAGAGCATCTAAGCAGTGATTTTATGTAATAATTTACTTTACATTATGGTCATATTAACAGTTATCCAAGAAGAGGGCTATGTCATGTCATATCCTAAGTGCCAACTAATTCATTCAGTAAGTGCTTGTAATGTGATGGGGCTGAGCTAGGAATGAGGAACACAGTGTGTGATATGACAGCATTGTGTTTAAGGATCTGATACTCTAGTGAGTTGTCTTACCAAATCCCTTAATAGTCATCAAATTAGGCATTGCTTGTAAAGGTAGATTGCATTCCAACTTAGAACACAATGTAGTTCAATTTTAATAATAAAGTGATAACCTACATTCTGCTCATCAGATACTTAAAACTAAGCTGGGGCTGTTTAGAGAGTGAAAGGAAGGTTACTTATAATTAAGCTAGGCCATCAGGCATAAACCAGGAGAGAACCTACTTCTCTATGGCCATCTAATAAACTCAGTAATCTTCCCTTAAACAATAATGTATACTACCCAATTTGGAGCTCTTATCATGGAGAGAAACTCTAATATAATATAGGTCTACTTTACTTAACAAATGGCTAACAGATGTGTTATTATACAGAAAGATTCTGAAAGGCGTGTTAACTTTTCTAGGTATTCAGTTTCATCATTTCCTGATTATCAGAAGAAATCAGAATCCACATATATGAGTCATAGTAACTTGTCATTTTTAAATTATGCTTTACTGTTCTGAGTCTGTGTTAAGTGTCAGTACAAGAAAGAAGTGGGCATATACACGACTTCACATCTGTGTTTGTGATAAGAATGTTGAAGAGTTTTCCCACTGTGTCATTTAATGTTGTGTGAAAGAGTCTACCTGCCTTCTCCTAGACCAGTGGTCGGCAAACACATTAGTCAACAGAGTGACAAACCATGGCTCGCGAGCCGTGGTTTGCCAACCACTGTCATAGACTGTTTGCTCTCTTTTTTGAGAAGTAATGAGCTTCTTTCTATTAGATAAAGATTTATATAGACTTCCGATTTGTCCTTTTATGTCTGGCTCCTAGTCAGCCACAGGAATCCATCCTTGAGGTGAAGTAATCACATTCTATGAATTCTCATTTTGGTTTCCTTTCTTTTATGATGTAGCATTGTCTTTCTTATAAATTAAGTTTCCAAAGTTTTATCTTTTAATATTTGAGTAATTGAAAAATACTAAATTTTTGGTCTGGTATTCATGGCCTATATTTGATCCCAAGGCCCTGGTTATTATTACTTCTTAATACTATCCCTCATGGACTCTTTCTTGTTTGAATCATCCTATCTAATAAAAGAATAATATGCAAATTGACCATACCTCCACTATACCCACCATCCATGCTCACCAGCCAAACAGAGCAAGTATGCAAATTAACCCAACCAAGATGGCTATGGTCACAGAGAGAGCAGGAGGGAGGTTTGGGTTGCCCCTGGCAATGGAGGAAGCCAAGCTTTCCACACACCCTGGCCAGCCAAGACCTCCACTTAAGGCAACAAAGTTTCAATGGCTGTGTGAGCAGAAGGCTTGGCTCTGCTCTAGGATACAAAGTTTCAATTGTAGAAGATAAATAAATCCCAGATACCAGGGCCTCCACTTGGGTCACTGGGGTGTGTGGCTAGCCTGCAAATCACCACAGGCCGCTCATCCAGGCTACCCTATGCCCCAAGGGAACACTCAACCTGATCCAGGACACCCTTTAGGACAAACCATCTAGCCCCCACCCATGCACTAGGTCTCTATCCTGTATAATAAGAGAGTAATATGCAGATTGACCATCACTCCAACACACAAGATGACTGCCCCCATGTGGTCAAAAGATCCTGTCCCCATGTGGACACAAGATGTCACCCCAAGATGGTCACCAGGCATGCAAGGGAGGGCAGTTGGGGGTAATTGGGCCTGCAGGGGAGGGCAGTTAAGGGTGACCAGGCCTGCAGGGAAGGGAAGTTAGAGGCAAGAAGGCTGGCAGGGGAGCAATTAGGCATCAATCAAGCTGACAGGGGATTGGTTAGGAGGTGATCAGGCTGGTAGGAAGAAGTGGTTAGGGGCAATCAGGAAGGCAGACAGGCAAGCAGTTGGGAGCCAGCAGTCCTAGATTGTGAGAGGGATGTCCAACTTTCCGTTTAGGTCCAATCCTACCTGGCAGTTGGACATCTCTCAAGGGGTCCCAGATTGGAGAAGAAGCAGGTTGGGCTGAAGGACAGCACCCTACCTCCACCCTGTGCATGAATTTTGTGCACTGGGCCTCTAGTTTAAAAATATGTGTCATGTTTTCTTGCCTGTGTGCCTATGTTATGTTGTCCTTACTATATGGGAATTGGAAGAAAGTTTATTAATGTCTGTAGTTGGGGTAGAATAGGAAATTTACTGGCAGAATAATATAAAGGTTTTCCACCAGAATATTTGGAACCCTCTGGAAGAGAAAATGTGAACCATCCTGAACCCTTATTCATTGTACATGCTCTGGCCTGCTGCCATGATCTTTTCCATATGGGAAGACTTGTCTTGGAAAATTCACTTCTTGAATGAGCTGAGACTCATTTTTAATATTTTTTCTGGAGTGCTGGGGAAAGTGAATGGCATGAAGATAACTTAAATCATGTGTTGGGCACAGGCCTGCTAAAGGCATCTCCTTCTCTTTGGGTAGTCATTCAAACTTCTTACGCATTTGTTACTCTAGTCCCACCCTCTAAAGTCAAAAGCCAGGGTATAAGTCCAAGGAATAGAATCACAGGAATCTACCTCATGTTTATAATCTTACAATCTTGAGAGGGGAAGAAAAAAACTGGAAATCCTGGGAATTATTCCCACATATGACTATGCATTTAGATTCTAGATGTTTTTTTGTGAAGTCATGAAAGAAAAATATAAATTTAAAAAAGAAAATGATGTATAAGGCAATTTAAAAACCCATATTTTTTTCCATGGCCCCCTCTTTATTTATTTGCTTGTGTGTGTGTGTGTGTTCAGTTTGTAGGATGGGCTTTTGGCTCTAGTTCAAGCACATTGCAGAGGGATGGTGGAAAGGGGTTGTGGTTAGCTAGGTTATGCTGAAAGACAACAAAGAAATTGAATCCCCACCTTGGCAGTGTCCCAGATATTTCCAGTGGATACTGGTTTGCTATAATCACAAAAGGCTCATGCACAGGGGCTTGAAATTGTGTTTACATATACTTACTTTCCAAAACAGGAGGAAATTGGGACCAGAACACTGGATTGCCATTGAGAAGCAATTTTAAGTGAATTAGTCAAGCGAGGGAATCCAATGGTCAGGAAATGACAGCAATAGAGTCAGTTTTGCACTTTGAACATGTAAGCAGGGCCTCAAGTGGTCATGGTAATGTTATTGTTGTGCGGAACCAGAAGAAGCTGCTTGCCATCTCAGCCTACTTCGTTGCAAAGTTGCTGAATGGTAGTAGAATGGAAATACAGATGCATTCATTTTGATGACAGCTGTTAGGATAATGTTAGGAAAAATTGTAAAGACTGGGAATGTGAAATAAGGTTACAATGTTCTAGTCTATACTGAGAGGTGAATACAAAAATAATCTTTCTACTGGATGGTAAGTTCACCAAAGGCAGAGGTTGTATCTTACTCACTTTTGAACCAACAGTGCCTAGTACACAGAGGGTATCAATAAATGAATAAAGACTTTTCTAATCCATCTCCTTGCCTTTTCCTATGGTGTAAATCTTTGTGTTTCCTCAACCCCCATCCAAAATTTCTATGCTGAAATCCTGATTCCTAAAGTGATGTTGGGGTATGTGGTTTTTGGGAGGCGATTAGGTCATAAAGGCAGAACCTTGTGAGTGAGACTGGCACCTTTATAAAACAGACTCCACAGAAATGGCTTGTCCCTTCCACCATGTGAGGACACAGCAAAATGGCACCATCTATGAACAAGAAGGCAGGTCCTGACCAGACATTGAATTTTCCAGTGCCTTGATCTTGGACTTCCCAAGGTCTGGAACTATGAGACATAAATTTCTGTTGTTTATAAGCTACCCAAGTTATAGTATCTTGTTATAGTATCCCTAATGGATGAAGATACCCTTGAACTGTTCTTTTACATATATATAGCTGATAATATTCTTAAATATCTTATCTCATAAAGAGAGATTATTCAAATTGACCATCACACCATTGAATCTATAATCAGTAGGTCAGGCTCTGTCATTAGTAGGTAAGCGACTTCCAACTTTTGAGCCTCAGTTTACTTATTTGTAAAGATGGTGGCACACACAGTGGAAGCCGAGATCCCATAAGGAGCCTTAACAAGCAATCAGCAGGGACCCAAGACTGCATGGTGCTGGGCCAGGGCAGGGGACTTGAGATTATGCTCCCTGACCTGGTGGGGCTTGACAGGGGATCTCAGGCCATTCCCCACACCTTGGTGCCAGGCCAGGAGACCTCATGCTGTACCCTGCTCAGCAGGACTTGACAGGGGACCTCAGGCCATACAGGGCTCCTCCCTCTCCTCCCCTCCCTGCCTGGCAGAGCTTGATGGGGAACCTCAGGGTGCTCCTCCTGCCTCAGTGCTGGGCCAGGGGACCCCAGGCTGCTGCTCCTGCCCTGCTGCCCCCACCCCAGCACCAGGCTTGACAAAGGACCTGAGGCCATGTGCCCCCCACCCAGCAGGGCTTGATGGATAACCTGAGGCTGTACCTCCCACCCAAAGAGTCTTGAAAAGGGTGGAGCCAGCTGAGTCTGGATCTCACCCAATGGGGGTGGGGCCAGCTGGGTCTGGGTATCACGCGATTTTGAAGTGCCACAGGTGGGTGGGAACTTGACTCTGGGTCCTGTGGCGTGCCCAGACTCTGACAGGAGGAAGATTTTCATATACATTTTACTAATTTTCTTTCATCTCTGACACTTCTTTTATAGAGAAAGGGCAAATAGCAATATTAAAATATTTCCTCTAATTAACCTCATTTTAATGTGCATGAATTTCATGCACCAGGTCACTAGTTATTAATATCTTAGAGCTCTCTATGAGACACTATTCCATAACCAACTCAGTAACTTACATTCCTAGCTATTTTATTTTCAATTCAATTTTTGCATTCTAACCTAAATCCTACCTATCATTTAAAAGTTTTGTTTTTGTCATTCTTCATGAAGCTAAAACATGTTACTTTGTGTATAAATGATCTCCTTAAAAAGTAAATAGTCTTACCTAGCCACTATTGTCCTCAAGCAGTGAGAAGACAAGTCTCACTTGTCTTCTACATAAAACAGTTACAAAACCATATGAGGTGGATTAAGTGCTTACATTAGTGGTTGGCAAACTGCAGCTCACAAGCCATATGCAGCTCTTTGGCCCCTTGAGTGTGGCTATTCCAGAAAATACCATAGCCTGGATGAGTCTATTTTGAAGAAGTGGCATTAGAAGAAGTTTAAGTTTAAAAAATTTGGCTCTCAAAAGAAATTTCAATCGTTGTTCTATTGATATTTTGCTCTGTTGACTAATGAGTTTGCTGACCACTGGCCTACATGAGTGACATGTATGCAATGTATTATAGAGAAGCAAAAATGAAAATAATTCACATGGCTACGTAGATATTTCATTGAGCCAGAGTGTTCCTATTTTTGTTGCTGCTATGCCTCTAACTATGCATATTTTTTCTTACAATTTTTTAATTGAAAAATTTTGAACTTAAAAGAAGGGACTGCCTATATACCCTTCATTTACACAGATTCACATTTGATTTTCTTTCTTTCTCTCTGTCTCTTAACCTTTCTTGTTTTAAATTATCATTCCCTCAAGGGGACACTTTAGAATTTGTAAAAGAAATAATTTGCCCCATAAAAATGTAAAAGCACAGATAAACTGTGTATTGTTTAGAACCATTGTAATATCTAAGAATATTGACCTTCAAGAACCAGTGTGATCTTCATTTTTCTGTGTCTTTTGATAATAAGTTGGAGACATTATGCACTTTTTCCTAAATATTTTAGTATTTTTTTTCCTAAGGACAAGGGCTTTCATTCATAATGAAAATAGTAAATAAAAAAATCTAGATTTTTAACATTATAATACTTAATATTATAATCTAAACCTGACAGTCAACATTAAAGTTTTGTCAGTTGTCCCGAAAATAGCCTTTATAGCTAGTCTTTCCCAGCCCACCCAGGATTCAATCCAGAATTCTTCATGACATTAAGTTATGTTTTTTTAGTCACTCTTACTCTGGAACATTTCCTCAGCTGTTCTTGACCTTGGCATTTTTAGATAGTACAGGCCAGAGTTTTATAGAAAGCTCCTTGATTTGGGTGTTCTCATGTTTTGTCTGGATTAGATTCAGATTCTACATTTTTGAACAAAGTACTATGGAATTGATGTTATGTCTTTCTCTGTATACACATCAGGAAACACACAATGTGGGTTGCCTGCCAGTCTCTCTACTGTAAAGTTATCTTATTTTTGCCTTACAATTAATAAGTAATTTATGGGAAAATACTCTGATACTCTGCAAAATTCCTATTTCTCATAAAAGTTCACCTGCTTAGTTTTTAACATCTATTGTTGTTGTTGTTGTTGTTGTGTGTGTGTGTGTTTGTGTTTTAATTCTCTCATCCCTTCTATAATTTTTATCTGGAAATCTGTTAAGAAAAGGTTTCTCTTCACTATCATTTATATACTTTATTTATTTATCTATTTATATCAGTATGCATTTACAGTTTCTACTTAGTCATAATCAGTGATTATTATTAATTATTTTAGTGCTCAAGTTGTACCAAATTTGGCCCATAGGGGTACCACCAAGCTGGCTCCTGTGTCCTTTGACCCTTGATTTTGAATAGTAGCTATTCTTTTCAGTACCTGAGATAGCTCTTCAACTTATATCCCCCTCTGTTGAACTCTAACATGAGGAAAGATAAGCAAAAGGGGTCATTGAATCTATTATCAGTAGGTCAGGCTCTGTCATTAGTAGGTAAGCGACTTCCAACTTTTGAGCCTCAGTTTACTTATTTGTAACTAGGGGCCCATTGCACGAATATTCATGCAATAGGCCTTCTTTTCCCTGGCTGCCAGCACTGGTTTTCCCCAGGCCTTTGCTCCAGCCAAAGTGGAGAAGCCAAGCCTCTTCAGTCTTCAGTCATCTTTAGTCTTCAATTTTCGATCCATGCCTGTGAATGCAAATTAATCCTCCATCTTTGTTGGCTTAATTTGCATACTCCTGATTGGCTGGTGGGCATCGTGGAGGTATGGTCAATTTGCACATTTACCTTTTATTAGTGTAGATAGGCAACAAACAATAGTGTCCTAATTATTTTAATGGGTTATTGTGGGTATCAAATAAAATACTATAAGCAATGCTAGAAAAGCCATAAAACTTCTATCTCATATAAGATTTATTATTATTAAATTATTCATTTATTATTATAATGACATAAGCCTTATTTCAGCAACAAAATACTTTGGATGATGCAATGGGCAGTGACCTAGTAACAGGAATACATTTGCTAAATATTGAGGACCTGGATATGATAATGAAATCATTTAGATCAATTCCATTTTCTATGAACCTTATATGAACTATTTTATTCTTGTGATGAAAATCCCAAGTCACAAGGTCTTTGTAGAGTGTTAATACCTTCCTAGATCCCTTCCTTTTATTTAAAGTGACACTTGCCTGATGTGTAGTTTACTGGAAAGGGATTCATACACATGCTATATCAGTCTCATTTACCCTGTAATTTCTGGAAGGCCTGGAGAGACTGCATGCTGATCAGGCTATTTGGAAGAGGCTCTTTCCCTAAGAGAAGAAGCTTTCTGGCTCATTGTTTACTTGATCTTAGTGTGGTCTTACTCTGTAGTCTCAGGAAACCCCTGGAATTTTTGCAGCTTTGGAGAATAGGCATTCCTCAGAGTGAAGCTTTTTCTTATAGTCTTGTGCTGACATTATCCAATGAATAAAACCGTTCTTTATTTGAGTGCAAACATTTACACAATTATCAGGGGGAAGGGATATAATTTGACAAGGGGTATATCACAACCAGAAAATGTCCCCTATTTTGGGGGGAGAAGTTCTAGTAGGACTGAGAATTTGCTTCATATCACTTCAGTTGATCTTAGAATTTTGGCAAAACCTAAAAACCCAAGGGCAAATGCTCCTTGATGTAGCCTGGGCTTGTTAGCTGTCAGGTCAGCATCTTGCCAGATCTGTAGGTTCTCGGCTCAAGTTGGAATGGCCTAACCAGAATATGGATCAGGTCCTTCATTTTCACAATTTTCCTAAGCACAATAATTACTCCTGCAAATACTCTAAAACGATATGTTAGAGAAGTATAAAGTAGAAAAAACAAACAAACAAACCCAAACAATATTCCCAGCCTGAAAGAGATTCCTGTCTTTTAACTAACTTACTCCCTCCCTTCTATTTACCAGGTAAAATAGCAATTCCATGTGCTATTTTACCTGGTAATGAGGATTAGACTGTGGTGGTGTTTCTCAGTCTTAACAGTCATATTAAATGAGCTTTGATTATCTATATAGGGCCTGTGAAAGATACCAGGACATTTCAGACAGACATAATTTTCTTCCTCAAGGAACTTTCAGTCTAACCTCTTATTTTTATACTAGTGACATGGTGCCCAGATTCATGCACATTAAAAGGAAATTAATTAGAAGGTGGTTGGTGGGTGAGGGATTGAGTGAGATGGGCTGGACATGCCCTGGAGCAAACCTTCCCCAATCCCTCCCTGGTTGGCTGCACCTGGGGGTGGCACCACAGTGGAGTGAGTGGGGTCTCTTTGGCACAGGGGGTCCCTAGGCCTGGCCTGTGGGGATCAGGCCAAAACTGGCTCTGGAACATCCCCCATGGGGTTCCGGAGTTCAAGAGGGCACTCTGCAAAGTTGCTATCATACAGGGTGTGGAATGCCAACATAAGTGTGCAGTAAGCCAGATTCAGGGCCGACAGTGCTCCAGCAACAACATAACCCACAGCTGAAGGTAGAATCGTGCAGCCCCATGAGGAATTGGTCTCCCTCCTCTCTGGTTTGGGGGTATGTCCCTCAAGAACTGCTGCTAACAAGTCACTGCAGCTTGGCAGCTCCTGCATTGAGTGTCTTCCCCCTGGTGGTCAGTGCATGTCATAGCAACTGGTTGGACAGTGGAAGGGACACTTAGTATATTAGCCATATATATATATATAGAATGTAGCCTCATTTTGAATAGATTCAACCTAGAGAGCTTTAAATTTTTGACCTTTTGAGTCTACAGGATAAGTCTCCAAAGATGGGAAATTCTCTGCTAACATCCTGTGCTTGCTTTAGGTAACCATTTCTAGTCTCTTCTCCAACTACTCACTGTTATTAAGAATTGGGAATGTCTGAGAAATGGGATATGGCAAATTAGAGAAAGGAATCCTTGAATTTTCAAGTTAATTTCTGTCTCAAATACTCAGAAGTCTAATGTGACTATGGTAGATTGAAAAACAATAGCCGTGAGGGAGAAATCAAGATGGCAGCATAGGTGAATACCTAAACTACTACCTTGCACAACAGTATCAAAACTACAGCTAAAAGAGAGAACAGGCATCATCCAGAACCACAGGAAAGCTGGCTGAGTGGAAATTCTACAACTAGAAGGAAAGAGAGACTCTTTCCTTCCTCACAGAGACTCAGAGGAGTTGCAAAAAGCTGAGATATGAAGACATGTATGTGGATGGGACAGGCAGTGGAGTGCCTAGCTGGCTTCCTCTAGCACAGTGGTTCTCAACCTTTTTTAATGCTGTGACCTTTTAATACAGTTCCTCATGTTGTGGTGACCCCAATCATAAAATTATTTTCGTTGCTACTTCATAACTGTAATTTTGCTACTGTTATGAATCATAATGTAAATATCTGTGTTTTCTGATGGTCTTAGGCTCTACAGCAGCGGTTCTCAACTTGTGGGTCGCAACCCACAGGTAGAAAACTGCTAGCAAGGTTGCCTAAGACCATCAGAAAACACAGATATTTACATTATGATTCATTAACAGTAGCAAAATTACAGTTATGAAATAGCAACGAAAATAATTTTAAGTTTGGAGTCACCACAACATGAGGAACTGTATTAAAAGGTCACAGCATTAAAAAAGGTTGAGAACTGCTGCAGGAGGGAGATGGAAACTCCCAACTGCACTGAACCCCAGTTCTAGGAGTGACTCATATGAGGGGAGTCTGGACTGTCAGAAAAAGAGAGGAGTGCATGGAAACTCAGGGGTGCCATGAAAGGCAGAGGTCTGGAGGTGCGTGCGTGAGTGCACACAGAGAGGACTGACTGCTGATTGTGCCACTAGCTTTCTCTAGCGGAAGGAAGACTGAACCTCCCAACTGCATTGAACTCCAGTTCTGACTGTACTGAAACCCAGTTTCAGGTGAGACTCTGGGTACCTGGACTAATATGGATCCCTGGAGTGCATAGAAACTTAGGGGAACTGAGAAAGGCAGATGGTTGGAGGTAAATGTGCAAGTGCACAGAGAAGGCAACAGCAATTACTGAGGGACACAGACACAGTGGCCTCATAGGGCAGGGCTGATGGGAAGCCAAGGCTGTCTGCTCAACCCAGAGAGTCTGCACCATCCAAGCTGAGCACAGAGGCTTTTGCAATTTTGCAAGTCTTGTCTCATAAGTCTTGTTCTCCTGGCATAGACACAGCTGATCCTCACAGTAATTGGCCTAGAGGTCAATTCCCCCCAGTGATATCAACAACAATCAAGACTTAACTACCATAAGGCTGTACACACAATCCACAAAGGGGTGCACCAAGAGTGTCCACCTTAGGTAACTGGGGAGGCAGAAATACTGGGCCATATAGGACACCTAGCACACAAAGCTACTCTACCAACTCAGGGAAGCACTGCAAATGTGGAGACAAAGGAACAAATCATAAATTAAAGAAATGAAGGAAAACAAACTACTGGATATAGAGTTTAAAACCACGATTATAAGGTTTTGCAAAAGTTTCTTAGAAAAGGCTGATAAATTTAATGAGTCCCTCAAAGATATGAAAAAGGACCAACTAGAAATTAAACAACACTGACTGAAATAAAAAATATTATATAGAGACCTAACAGCAGACTAGAGAAAAGCAAGAATTAATTCAAAGATCTGAAATACAAAGAAGCAAAAAACAAACAAACAAAAAAATAAACCACTCAACCAAAAAAGCAAAAAGCAAAAAGAATCCAAAAATTTGAAAATAGTGTAAGGAGCTTCTAAGACAACTTCAAGCATACCAACATCAGAATTATGGGGATGCCAGAAGAAGAGAGAGGGCAAGATACTGAAAACCTATTTGAAGAAATAATGACTGAAAACTTTCCCCACCTGGTGAAAGAAATAGACTTACAAGCCCAGGACGTGCATAGAACCCCAAACAAAAGGAACGCAAAGAGGACCACGTTAAGACTCATCATAATTAAAATGCCAAGAGCAAAGACGAAGAGAGAATATTAAAAGCAGTAAGAGAAAAACAGTTAATTACCTACAAGGGAGCACCCATACGACTGTCAGCTGATTTCTCAACAGAAACTATGCAGGCCAGACAGGAGTGGCAAGAAATATTCAAATTGATGAATAGCAAGAACCTACAACCAAGAATATTCTACCCAGCAAAGATATCATTCAGAATTGAAGGTCAGATAAAGACCTTCAGATAAGAAAAAATAAAAGGAGTTCATCAAACTCCAAACCAGTATTATATGAAATGCTGAAAGGTACTCCTTAAGAAGAGGAGGAAGAAGAAAAAGGTAAAGATAAAAATTATGAACAACAAATACATATTTATCAACAAGTGAATCTAAAAATCTGATGAACAGAATAAACTGGTGAATATAATAGAATCAGGGTCATAGAAAGGGAGTGAACTGATAATTCTCAGAGGGAAAAGGGAGAGGGGGGTGAGGGAAGAGACTGAACAAAAATCAGCTATGGATGAGGACAATGGGGGGGAAGTAAGGGCAAGGGTGGAGTGGGAACCGGGTGGAGGGGAGCTATGGGAGGAAAAAAGAGGACAATTGTAATAAAAAATTTGGCTCTCAAAAAGAAAAAAATAAGAAAAACAACAGCAGCAGCATTATTCTGTCCCTCCCATCATTGCTGGAGTCTGTTTCCCCACCCTTGGAATCTGGATTGGCCTTATGATTTGTTTTGCAGAGAAGTCTGTAGCAGCTTCGTGTGAACAGATACTTGCACATTGGACCTTACTGTATTGCTGCTTTTGGAATGCTGTAACTGCCAGCATGTGAATACCCCAGGGCTGACCTGCTGAACAACAGAGATATGTGGCATAATGACCCTGATCACCTCATATGGCCAAGCCCTAAATGCAGAGACACCCAGCTGGTTGGCAGCTTACTGCAAAGGCATGAGTTCCTGGAGCTGAGACTAGCTGAACACCTACTCAGTTGATCCCAGTCAGAATTGCCATCTCAGAAGAATGGTGTACTAGATAAACGACTGCTGCTTTAAGCCATACATTTTTAAAAAAGTGTTTAATTTTAACTTACAAAAGCTGCAAATATAAAAGTCTAGTATACCCTTCACTCAGATTTTCCTAATGATGGTATCTTTATATAGCAGGACTTTACTTCTAAGACTAAATTTAGTCTGCAACTTTCAAACAAAGATTTAGATTAATCTGTATATTAAAATTTTCATTTAGATTTATCTTCACTATGGCAAAATGAGCACATGCAAATTTTTCTTGGCTTTTCACAGAGAAAAATGATAAATGAAAAAAAAAAAACACCAAAAAAACAAAAACACCCACTTAAGTTTATTCAGGCTCAGTCTGTGTGGAGCTGCCCTCCTTTCCATGACTATTGCACAAGGAGTGCTTGTTTGGAACCTAACTCTACTTCTCAGTGACAAATTATCACTTGTGAAAAATTGTATTTTTTCTTGTCATGTTCATATAGCTGCTTTCATCTGTTTTTTTTTTACCCTATCTCTTTCTCATTTTAAAAGTGAGAGAGAAAAAAACTTAGGTTTGTTAATTTCTTTATTTTGGTAAATACAGCCACACTCGAAAATAAAAGGATAAGATCCAATGATTGGAGCTAACAGAAACCTATAATGGGAATAGAAGCTCCAGGCAATGGGTTCATAGGAAACAGATGCTGTATACAAACAATGGAGGTTGAGCTTCAGAGGCCACTTGGTGATAAAGGTGTAGCTCATCCTACAAAAGACAGAACATCTGAACCGGCCTTCCCAGATCAATATTAATAGCTTCTGACAATCACTAGACGTGAAAAGTTCCACAGATTACGCATCATTAGATCTTGCTTGCCTGTGGTTCTTGTATGGAATAGAGCCAGCCGGGTGAGAATAGGAGCCAGGTCCTGCGGCATCTAGTCAGAGCCTTCAATTTAGTGTTTCAGTGGTGGCTGGGAAAATATAACTAATCTTGGCTTGGTATTGCATATCTGGATTGCCCGGTTAAGGTAACCAACCTTAAAACCACCTGACAGGGAGGGGACTCTACCAGAAACAAACTCCCAAGCAAGATAAGCTTTTAATTAAAAATAATAAAATATATAAGAAAATTTCCTGTCATGAGGATAGTCAGCAGACCCAAGAATCATAAGTCTATAGCACCTATAGATTCAACACATGAAGAACTAGAAATAATGGTGCAACATAAAAATGCATTAAAATAACGTATTTTGGAATGATCAAATAAATCAAAAAGGAGATGAGAACAAAGGATCATTAATCAAGAATAGAAGGTATTAAAAAGATTCATCTAGAAACTTTGGAAATGGAAAATATACTCACTAAAATAAAAGTTGTAGCTGGTAAGGTAAACTGTACTAAATATCTGGGACAAGACTAAGGTGAGGCAAAGGAGAAGCCCAGGGTACACAATTGCAGAAGGTAAACACTGTCAGGTGCAGACCTTGAACTTGCAGAAGCTCAAGAGTGAGTGCCTCTTGAAATTGAGCAACCTGGGCACTGTGCTTGCCTTACTCTTGTCTGAACTATA
Organism: Lasiurus borealis; assembly: GCA_004026805.1. Classification (NCBI taxonomy): domain Eukaryota; kingdom Metazoa; phylum Chordata; class Mammalia; order Chiroptera; family Vespertilionidae; genus Lasiurus; species Lasiurus borealis. Next base: position 19,120 of record PVJN01012587.1, read on the forward strand.
ATAGATATGGCTAAAGAGAAAACTGAGTTAGAAAACTGAAGGACTAATCTGAAAGGCAAAGAGAAAACTGAGTTAGAAAATTGAAGGACTAATCTGAAAGGCAAATAAAGAGGTATAATATGCAAAGAGAAGTTGAGAGACATGGAAGAAAGCTCCAAAAAATGTCATAAGAGTGCCAGCAGGAGAGAGAAACCAAGATGGCCGCATAGGTAAACACCTAAACTGCTACCTCGCACAACAATATCAAAACTACTACTAAAAGGCACCATCTAGAGCCACAAGAAAGTTGGCTGAGTGGAAATTCTACAACTAGAAGGAAAGAGGAAAGCATATTGAGACTCAGAGCTGCAAAAGGCTGAGGTATGGAGATGCGTGCATGTGAAGAGGATGGGCGTCTGAGTACATGGGCAACTGAGTGAGAGGGAGACAGAAGCTCCTGACTGGGCTGAACACCAGTCCCGGGTGAGACTCTGGGAACTCAGACCCATTCAGGAGGAATCTGGACTATCAGGAAAAAAGAAAGCACAGAGATTCAAGGGGAGCTGCAGAAGGCAGAGGTCTGGAGGTGCGTGCATACAGAGAGGACTGACTGCTAAGTGCATAGGCTGCTGAGTGTGCAGCTGGCTTTCTAAAGCAGGGGAGAGACAGGAGCCTCTGACTACACTGAACTCCAGTTCCAGGCAAGTTTCTGGGAACCCAGACTCATTTGGGGAGAAACTGAACTGTCTGGCAGCGGTTGAAACTCAAGGGCGGCTTTCTCTCAGAGGTGCTTGCAGCAATTACCGAGGGACACTGAGACCCAAGGTCCTCATATGGCGGGGCTGATGGGAAGCCAAGGCTGTCTGCTCTGCCCTGAGACTCCGCCTCATCCAAGCTGAGCACAAAGGCTTTTGTAATTTTGCAAGTCTTATCTCATAAGGGTGTCTTCAGCACAGATGTTCTCCCAGTGTAGACACAGCTGATTCTCACAGCCAATTGGCCTGGAGGTCAATTCCTCCCATTGATACCAACAACAATAAAAACTTAACTACAACAGGACTGTGCACACAGTCCACAAAGGGGTGCACTGAGAGTGTCCACCTCAGGTAACTGAGGAGGCTGATTCACTGGGTCCTATAGGACACCTAGCACACAAAGCTACTCTACCAACTCAGGAAAGCAGTGAAAATGTGGAGACAAAGGAACAGCTCACAAATGAAAGAAATGAAGGAAAACAAATGACTGGATATAGAGTTCAAAACCAGGGTTATAAGTTTTTTCAAAAATTTCCTAAAAAAGGCCAATAAATTTAATGAGACCCTTGAGGATATATAAAAGGACCAACTAGAAATTAAACATACACTGATTAAAAAAAATATATACAGACCTAACAGCAGACTAGAAGAATGCAAGAATCAAGTCAAAGATTTAAAATACAAAGAAGCAAAAAACACTCAACTGAAAAAGCAAAAAGCAAAAAGAATCAAAAAATTGAAGATAGTGTAAGGAGCCTCATAGACAACCTCAAGTGTACCAACATCAGAGTTATGGGAGTGCCAGAAGAAGAGAGAGAACAAGATACTGAAAACATATTTGAAGAAAAAATGACTGAAAACTTTCTCTACCTAGTGAAATAAATAGACTTACAAGTCCAGAAAGCACACAGAACTGCAAACAAAAGGAATCCAAAGAGGACCACACCAAGACACATCATAATTAAAATGCCAAGAGCAAAAGACAGAGAATATTGAAAGCAGTAGGAGAAAAAGTTAATTACCTACAAGGGAGCACCCATATGACCATCAACTGATTTCTCAACGTAAACTATGCCAGCTAGATGGGAGTGGCAAGAAATATTCAAATTGATGAACAGCAGGAACCTACAATCAAGATTACTCTACCCAGCAAAGTTATCATTCAGAAGTGAAAGTCAGATAAAGAGCTTCACAGATAAGAAAAAACTAAAAGAGTTCATCACCACCAAACTAGTATTATATGAAATGCTGAAAGGTATTGTTTAAGAAGAGGAAAAAGAAAAAAAGGTAAAGATAATAATTATGAACAACAAATACATATATATCAACAAGTGAATCTAAAAATCAAGTGAATAAAAATCTGGTAAACAGAATAAACTGGTGAATATAATAGAATCAGAGGCATAGAAAGGGAGTGGACTGACAATTCTTGAGGGAAAGTGTTGTAGTGGTGCCGGAAGGGACTGGATAAGAATCGTACACCTGTGGATGAGGACAATGGTGGGGAGGTAAGGGCAGAGGGTGAAGTGGGAACCAGGTGGAGGGAAGCTATGGGGAGGGAGGAAAGAGGAACAATTGTAATAATCTGAACAATAAAGATTTATTAAATTTAAAAAAAGAAGAGTGCCAGAAGGAGAGAATTTTTAAAAAGTGAAGAAGAAATATTAAGATAACATTAACATTTCCAAGAATTAAAGATATCAATCCTTCAATTGAAGTAATTTTGACATTATGGGGTTTTAAACAATTCATTATTAATTGCTGAAAATATGAACTCCCCATTCCTGATTGTCCCCTGACCCAGGCTACTTTAATTGGGTTGGAAAAATTCGATTTAATCTCCAGGCATTGGCACATGAGAAAGGGTTGTGATGGCACAGCTGGATTTTGTCCTTAGTTCTATTTGTCTGACCAGCAGAGATTTCTGATCAGTTTCCAGTATTCCATTGCTTCAAGCAGCAGTGGCTTAACAGTGACTCAGTTGCCTCATCACTCACTGTGGGAAGTGAAAGCCTTTAGTTTGCAGCCAGTACTCAGGAGCTAGGCTGGAAGCCTGTTTGGGAACCACTCTGTATGTCTTTCTTCCTTGCTACTGCATATGAAGTGCTTTCAGTCCCTTGTGCCTCTGTTGTAATCTGCATTCTCTAGCAAGGAAGCTGTGTTTGGTTATTACACACGTGGCGGACGGATTAGGAGAATTCTCCGGTTTTCATATTCCACAGGGCTTTACTAAGTATCATACTTTAAAAAGATATTAGCTTGTAAGAACATGTAATAAATAACTTCAAAATGCAATGGGTATTTAGTTTTAAGGCGTGCCTTTAACATTTAGGTAAAATGTTTTTTTGTACTAGTTCAGTAGAAACTTATCTGGCCACTGGGTAAAGGTAGCAATAAGACTACTGGTCCGCAATGTGTTAAGTTGCAACATGAAAGCACAAATCCTTCAGTAGAGATAGTACTGTTTCAGTCCCTAAAATTGTTTACTTTTCTTTGCTCTTATCATAACTAACTATGTAGCTGCAGGCGGGAGGCCTGACCATTTTGGCCCAGCTGATGAACAATTAAAGGAAAAGATGGGTCATTGCTTATTTCTATGCTCACTTTGGCCCTCATGCCAATTTAAGACTAGTAATGGGTGCAAAATTTACTTCTCCCTTTTTAATGGGTTCTTTACCACATGGGTGGTAAACAGTTTCAAGTTTTGAAGAGCGTTGGAGCAGGTGAAAATCCTTAACATATAGGAGAGGAGAATTTTGAATAAGCAATTTGAATTAGCCTTGCAAGACTGTTTGTTTATTTCAAGGTAATTAAAATGTTCTGGGTTTGAAGGAGAAATAATGCTTTGGGAATTACTCATTCGGTGTTTTTAAATTAGGGGTTTGGCATCTTTTTCCAGGAGTGAGTAATTTCTTTTGTGGTGTCTATGTGCAGATAACACAATAAGCAAATAATTCAGAGCCTGCAGTTGAAACGTGCCTGGGAAGAACTGAAGAATGTCACATTGCAAATGGGGCTTGGCAGATGCTAAGTCAAAAATCTTACATGAAAAACATAGAATTTTCCACTGAAGGAATGGATCAATGTGTGTGTGTGTGTGTGTGTGTGTGTGTGTGTGTGTGTATGTTAGTATGAAAGACAGAGAGAAACAGAGATGAAGAGATAAGGAGACTAAGAGACGGAAACAAAAACAGATGACATGAGAGTTCATTTGAAAAATCAGGAAACTGAATTAAGTAAGAGAAAAATTACTGTGGTCATCATCAAAGCACAAATATAAGACATAAAATAAAGATTATTCATCATGTGTCAGATGTAGTAGAATGTAAAAAATATACAAAGGCATGGCCCCTTTCTGAGCAAGAGGAATGGTGGGTAGAGAAGATTGGTTATAGTTGTGTAATATGGTAGCAAGGATCAAAGGGCAGTGCATTGCTGGGCTAACTGAGATTGACTAACTTTTCCAGTTATTAGACCTCAAGCCCTTGTTCATGCCATCTAGGGCCCTTGTGCAGGGCTTCGGTGAGGACCTTTTCAGGCAGTGGTGTGGTGAACCTCAAAATAAAACATCTGTCTAAGCATTCCCCCTCCTAACTCATGCCATCTCAAATAGAAAATACATTGTTTGCTAACTAAATAACACATTTGTTTTGGACTCAGTCAAAATAAAAATGTTTGCATTAGGATCTAGTTTTTAGAGTCCACAACTTAGTTTCACTTATAGCATCTGGTTACATCTTTTGGACAAATGTGTGTTGGAGAGTTATTGTTTTTCAGGCAAAGGAACTATAGCACAGGCCAACAGAGTGAGGAGGCCAGGCTTGCCTTGTCTCTGGCTTGTTGCTATTGTTGCAGGGAATATGGCTCAGAACATAATGTGAGGTGAGAGCACCACATGTTTCCACCTCAAGAAGGTTAGTTTGGGAATTAGAAGGGACCTCATTTCATTTGAAACTTTCAGCTCCATAACCTTAAATTTTCCATTTGAAACTCAGAACTAGAAACAGGAGTTTTGAGGGTCAGAGGAAAGTTAAAGGAGGCACTGTCACTTTATTTTGATTTTTATTGATTTCAGAAAGAAAAGGGGAGGGAGAGAAACATCAATAATGAGAGAGATTCATTGATTGGCTGCCTCCTGCATGCACCACACTGGGGATGGAGCCAGCAACCTTGGCATGTGTCTTGAATGGGAATTGGACCTTGATCTCCTGGTTCATAGGTCAATGTCCAACCACTGATCCATGCCAACTTGATGAGACATTTTCACTTTCAATTAGGGCTTACATTACATATCTTAAAAGATGGGGATACTTATTGAATGACAGATAATGCCAGCCTCTTATTTGGCATTACAAATTAAATTCCCCATCGTTGCCAGAACCAGTTTGGCTCAGTACGTAGAGTGTCGGCCTGCCGACTGAGGGGTCCCAGGTTCAATTCCGGTCAAGGGCATGTATATTGGTTGCAGGCACATCCTCAGTAGGGGGCGTGCAGGAGGCGGCTGATCGATGTCTCTCATCAATGTTTCTAACTTTCTATCCCTCTCCCTTCCTCTTTGTGAAAAATCAATAAAATATATTAAAAAAATTTCCCCATTGTTTATCTATGGGTGGTAGTTCCATATTAATGAATATAGATGTTAAATGAAATCAGATAATTGTTTATGTCTTTGATTCGGGCAGATGTTCTTGGGTAGATGGTCCTCAAAGAAACAATCTAAACTTTTAAAATTTTCTATGGATAAAGTTTTGTGAGAGTCATCAGTATCCCTGGCATTTAAGTCCCCTAAAAATGTTGTGCTTATGTTAGTGACATAATTTCAGAAGGTTAGCAAATTTCATATACACAAGAAATCTACACCCATAGTCTCAAGAAACATGCATGAATGTTAAGGTATCTCAGGCCTGACTTGCCAGAAATCTGAATAAGTAGTAAGTTCATGCTTTTCAATTCAATAAACTATTAGCTCAATATCAATTATTTGCCTGGATCTCTGCTAGGCGACTTGACATTCTGTTATAGGTGTTTAGAATGGTGTTATTGCTCCCATTGCATAGTGAGGACAAGGAGGCTCAGACATGTGCCCTTTCTCACACACTCTGTTACATTCCTATGGGCTCACAAGTCAGGAGATTCCACATGCTCTGAGACCAAATGAGTTCTGTCACTAGAGTTAACTTTTGCTTCTTCCCACACTCCTTTTCTACAAGGCTGGAGGAGAAGTAACCCTCGCACTTGAACATCATAACATTGGTTTCCTAAACTACAGGCTTCTGACGCAAGACCCAGAGAGTGAGGTTTTCAGGTCCTTACTGTTCTTATTGGGACTGGGGAGGAATGGAAATATTTACTGAGTATGATCTAAAATGCTACCTGAGAATGCTTCCAGGGGAAAAGTGGAATTCGTAGGCTCTCTGACGGATTTATCCCAGTGGAAACCAGAATTAAGAGGCATTTTACAGAACTGTTTTTGAGTGAAGAAAGTCTTAACACGTCATTTTAATAGCCAAGGAAGGGGAAAAAAGAGCCAACTTTGGTAGAAAAAGTCAAAAAACCAAAAAGGCCATCAGAACATGTTCCTTGGCTCCCCAAGAAAAATAGTTCACATAGTCATAACAACAACTCTGATAAAACCTTGTTGGGAAGATGAGGGAAGGAAAATGTGTGTGGTAACTAGGATGAGGGAGTGATGTTGTGGATGTTTCATCTGAAGTCCAAAGAGCAAACACCCCAGTCTTTAGATAGTTTATGAGAACTCTTCTATTTTGCTTTTTAACACTTGAGGCCATTCAATCATTATAAAAAGATCTATAATTTTAATCCAATAAAGAGATTTTACTATAAGATCCTATTTAATAAAAGAGTAATAAGCAAATTGACCATTCCTCCGTTACATCACAAGCCATGCACACAAACCACAACCACCAGCCAATCAGGAGTGAGCATGTAAATTAACCCCAACCAAGATGGCAATGGAGAGAGCAGGAGGGAGGCTTGGGTTTCCCCTGCGATGAAAGAAGCCAAGCTTTTCTCACACTCTGGCTAGCACAGGCCTCCACTCAATGCTACAAAGTTTCAATTATAGAAGATAAATAAATTCCAACAAAAATGACAGCAACCATGGAGCTGGAGAGAGCAGGAGGTTAGGGTTACCCGCAGTGATGGAGGAAGCCAAGCTTTCTGAAGCCCTGATCTGCCTTGGCCTCCGCTTAAGGCTACAAAGTTTCAATTATAGAAGATAAATAAATCCCAACAGAAATGACTGTGGCCACGGAGGGAGCAGGAGGCTTGGCTCCACTTGCCTATAAAGTTTCAGTTGTAGAAGATAAATAAATCAAGATACCAGGGCCTCTGCTTGGGTCACTGGGGGGCATGGCCAGCCTGCAAACCACCACAGGCCCTTGCCCAGGCTTCCCTATGACCTAAGAAAACCCCGACTCTGATCTGGGACACCCTTCAGGGCGAAGCAGCTGGCCCCCAGCCATGCACCAGGCCTCTATCCTATCTGATAAAAAAGTAATATGCAGATTGACCATCACTCCAACACACAAGATAGCTGCCCCCATGTGCTCAAATATCCTGCTTCCATGTGGACACCAAAGATGGCCACCAAAAGATGGCCTGCAAGGGAGAGCAGTTGTGGGTGATCACACCAGCAGGGGAGGGCAGTTGGGAAGGACCAGGTCTGCAAGGGAGGGCAGTTAGGAGAAAACAGAATGGCAGGGGAGCAGTTAGGCATCAATCAAGCTAATGGGGAGTTGTTAGGGAGTGATTAGGCTGGCAGGCAGAAGCAGTTGGGGCAATCAGGAAGGCAGACAGGTGAGCAGTTGGGAGCCAGCAGTCCTGGATTGTGAGAAGGATGTCTGACTGACAGTAGGATCGGGCCTAAACAGGCAGTTGTACATCCCTCAAGGGGTCCCAGATTGGAGAGGGTGCAGGCTGGGCTAAGGGACATCTCCTCCCCACCCTATGCACAAATTTTGTGCACCAGGCCTCTAGTTTTTAGATAAAGACTATTAGGTTTTAAATTATTGACATAGATAAAAACTCCATTTTTAGAAATGTGCTGCTTGAGATCAACTTTTCAAAGGGAAATTTGAAGCATGAAACAATCAAGCCTTAGTTATGGAACAAGTTGCCTCTGTGTAGGCAGGTCACTTCCTCTCATTGGGTGTCAGGTTTCTCATGTGTGGAATGAAGGAGTTGAGCTAAAAAATCTTTACAGTTTCTTCTATGGTGGCAGAAATGGAGAACAACCTCCCCTGCACATATCTGCAGGCCTGGCCCCTAACCTTAGTATTAATGGGGTCTCCTGGTCTCCTGAAAATACCCCTTAGGTTCAGGGCTGGACCTGGTTCCATGAGAGTACCCTCCAGCTCCCGGCCCGATGAAGACAGGGATTCTCAGTAGGCCTCTGAGGATCAGGGGCCCAAGATGCTAGGGTTGGGTTTCTACCACAGACCTGAATGCTGTGTGAGGGATGCTTGGGTCCCAGCAGGCTGACTTCCAGCAGCACTTTTCTGGGGAAAGAGCCTTTGTTGTTATCAGGAAAAACAGGCTAACAATAGTCTTACATGTTCACACTTGGTCCTCCCTCTGGCCAAGTGAGTAATCTGACTTGCAGAAAGTGTGTTTACAGAAAATAGCCAGGGAAAAGAGTCTTTTGGAGCCAGAGATAAACACAAAAATGGCAAAAGTCAGAGCTTTTCAAAATTTCATTCTCAGGCCAGCGGCCAACTGATGCTGCTGCTGCTGGGAATGCTTCTGTCTACTAAGCCAGGCGGTGGTGCTTTCCCAGCCAAATTCTTTATCTGCCTGCATCCCCCCAAGGGCTTGAAGCAGCAGTGTGGGCAGGGGGTATCTACAGTCCTTGCTCTACTGATCCCAAACCCCTCACCTCTCATCCTATGCACTCATTTTAGTACTGCTTCTCAACTGTTTAACCAGAGAGAAGACCTGCTGTGCCCACGCAGTAGAGAGCCAAAGTCCCTTTCAGTGGAATTGCCTTGTTACTCTTATTACTGATGCTTGAGGGCTGGCGTTTTGGTTTGCAGGGTCATCTGCTGGTGGTGGGAGAAGACAGGTGAGACCTTGAGGGACAGTGGTTGGGACACTCCTACCTTCTGTTCTAGGATCAGCTGTCCTAGCTAATGACTTGGAAGCGAAGCCTCTGTTTAAGCTTCCTTCTTATCTTTCACAACATTCCTCCTCATTTCCCCCTCTCCGTGCTTCACCGAAACAGGATTACTTCCTGTCCCCTGGCATGTCCCATATCTGTACCTTTGCTTAGGTAGCCTCTGTAACGGGAATGCTTGCACTTTCCCCTCCAACTACCAATTCTGCAAGGAGGCTTTTACAACCCATCTTTCCCCTTTGGAAGCTGAGCCCCTTTACTCTGCATGCCTGTGGATAGCCTTCAATTTCAGTGCTTCTTGCAACTGCAGCTTGTGTTAAGCCTGATGTCTTGCTCCCTTCCCCACATTCCCTGCACTGGCTTCCAGCACTCCTTCTAAAGGACTACATTCGTTTCTACCTTTTGTGAAAGGCCTTTCATTTCACATATGTGGTTCCCCCTGCCTAGAATGTGCCATCCCTGCACCATCCCGACACACCCCTTTGCCTAGGTACCACCTACTCACTCTTTTGAGTGTCATCTTCAACATCACTTTATCAGTGAAGCCTTCTTGAACCCCTAGCCTAGCTCATGTCTACTTGTTATGTGCTCTCAAAAGACCCTACACTTCCCTTCATAGCACTCATCACTATTTAATGTGTTACTTAATTTTATGCCTATTAGCTTGCTGACTATCTCCCAGGCAGACTAGAATAAAAGCTTTATGAAGGTAGTGTTATATTTTTCATGGTCTTTCTTGACTCCTTAGTTTCTTCTGTGGTGCTTGGTGTATAGTTAAGTGGTCAGTACATACTTGCTTGCTGAATTAATGGCTGTGTGAATTGTGTTTCTCCCACTTGAGTCAGAATTCCTTCACAGCAGATGACTGACCTCTGCTTCCTGGTAGGGCTGGGTGCTCTCTTTGGGCTTGGAATTTCTTTCTTTCTTTCTTTCTTTCTTTTTTTTTAATTTTGCATGTGTGTGGTAAGATTTACATAACAAAACCACCATTTTAACCATTTTTAAGTTTACAATCAGTGACATTAAAACCATTTGCATTTTTTGTAGTTTTTTTTAATTTAATTTTTAAAAATTTCTTTATTGATTAAGGTGTTACATATGTATCCTTATTCCTCCATTACCCTCCCCCCCTTTCCCCGCAATGTCCCCCATTCATGCCCTCAGCCCCCTGGCATCTGTGTCCATTGGTTAGGCTTATATGCATGCATACAAGTTCTTTGGTTGATCTTTTCTCCTTACCCCTACCCTCTCCTACCTTCCCTCTGAGGTTTGATGGTCTGATCGATATTTCTCTGTCTCTGGATCTGTTTTTGTTCATCAGTTTATGTTCATTATATTCCATATATTCATTTTCCGCAAATATCACCAGACCTGGAATTTTCTTGCCAGATTTGTGTGTGGGAGGAGGTGGAAGCAAAGGGGAATCAGAGTGTAAGGTCCAAAGAAAGCTTTGGGAATTAAAGAAGATTCCAGAAAGACCCAAAGAAGCAAATATGGCCACAGGGGGCCTTCTGTAGCTTGTAATTGAGCCATGGACAGAAGTGTTGGGATGCTGAAGTGGCTGGGATGCCAGGGACCATGTCTTACTTCTCCCTCTATGCCTAGAATCTCCCAAGGTGTTTGACATGTGAGGAGGTGTATAATGAAAATTTTATATGAAATTGAACTTGTGGTTGATGGTAATGGAAGAGGATAGGTTGAATATTCAGGATGGGGTGGATATTCACATGTGCTCAATACCTCCTTGAACATAGGTTGGTTAAGCGTGATCAGTTGCCTCTAAACTCTCCTTTCACTCACCTCAAAAACGTTGGTGGTAGTGTCTTAAAGGACTCTTTTAATTTCTTTATTTTTCAGATAGTAAAAATGCAGAGGGAACTGAAAGGGCATTGAGGATGAAAAACCAGTTTGCCAAATGCCCAAGGCAGGGTCAGCCAGGGAAGCAGGAAGCAAATAAATGCATGTCCCTTTGCTAACCTCTGGCACATCTGACAGTCTGTGAACCAATCTGCTCCCTTCTCCACCCATTTTCCTAAACTTGGGTGTTACAGGAGCAGGACTTTTCTGTTGCCTCTGACAGGTTTTACTTTCTGCCCTTTGACTCTGTCACATCATTGATGGGCTTGGACTCACTTGCTAAAACCTTAGGATGGAAAGAGCGTGTCCTTTCACTGACACTGGAGCACAGAGGGAGGTGACTGCTTCTTGGAAGAGACAGGGAGGGGAATGACCATCATTCTTTGGCAACTCCCTCTCTCTAAGTTGAAAAAGCTGCCACCACTGCTGGACACAGTCAGGACCTTCTGAATGAGAAAAAAAGGAGGGGGTGGGGAGGACACTTCAGGCAATAGACATTAGAGATAATCAGATGAAGATGGGAATTAGCATGAGTGTTACCTGGCTGTGAGGAAATGAACCTAGGGAGTGAGGAAGTGGCAGGTGGCAAAGCAGTGAGATATAGAGTTAAATAGACAAACGTTGGCTGGAGGATGAAGGACCTATCTCTAAGCAGAGATATAAAGTTTTGAGGAAATTAATTATAGGGAGGCACTGAACATTTATGAGAATTTATTAAACAAATTTTCTTGGATGGTATTATATTTCAGACACAGATGTAGGATCTGAGGACACATTAGTAGATGAGCCTGCCCATAAAGAGCATACAGTCTAGATGGGGAGGCAGGTAAGTACCAGGCAATTACGATGCAGTGCCTACATACAAATGGCATGTTAAGCAACCTAAAGATAGCAGTGGGTTGGAAGGAGTAAAATTAGTGATGGAGGCCTGATATTCAGCTTTTGCAATAATTGGATTTGTAAGTCATGAATATGTTGGGTGTGTAGTGATAGAAATAGGAAGGAAGGGACACAGAGAAAGTGTATTTGTGAGGAAAGTACCTGCAGCATAGTTTGGCAGTACTTTGAATTCAATATAAAATTTTAATGAATTAATGGATTAATGCAGAACTTTGAGATTCCGATTTCTAAGAAGATTGCAGGAAAATCAGCTACATGGGTTTTGAACTTGGGTGATAGTGAGAATAGAGATATTGATGATGGAACAAAAAAGTTGGAGGAAAAGAAAGGGAAGATGTTACAGCTGGCTTAAAAAGTTATGTTGAATTCAAATGATGGTGAAACGTTCCATAGGAAATGTCTCCTTTGTGGTTAGGAAATCAATCAAGCAAGCAAGGAAAGAAACAAGGTTTTGCAAAGAGGTATTGGAAAAGACATGTTAGAACAGGCTTAGAGATACTCATTTAAAATCATTAGTCAAATAACAATGGAAAACATCAGATTGAGTTCTCTGAGAAAGGAAAATAAAATGATAAAAAGGAGTTAATAAGGATCCTGACTTAGAAATTACTCACACTTTTCTCCCAACGACTGAGGTCTGCACACTCAGTCTTGCTGCTTGACATCTTGTTTCCCTGTTTGGGTTGAACTCTTCTCCCGGCTGCTCACCAAGTTCATCCTCTCCCTTCCCAATCTCCACCCGCCAGCCATCAAGCATGTCAAACTCGCAGCCTGCGGGCCTCATGCGGCACACAATGAATATTTTTGCAGCCCAGCCCATATAACGGTATGTTAGAAACATTTTAATAAAAATGTTGTAACTTAATTTTTATGACAGCCTGTTACATATAAATATTAATAATGAACTACAATGTTCGATAATGACTGAGTACTATAATCGTGTTGCATTCATTTCCCTTCTGTGCCTTACATGCAGGCGTACCATTTCTCTCCACTAATACTAGCAGCAAATATTTTAGCAGCCGACTGCCATGTCATTAGTCTTGGACTGACTTATTTAGTGTGCACAACAGGAAATATTTTGCTTTTGGAGAACAAGAAAAATAGATTTATTTGCTTATTAATTTGTATATTTAGTGTCTGGTAAGTTAATGTTCAAGAAACAATATTAATTTTTATTAAAATGTTTTATTATTTTATGTTAATGATTACTCATTTATTTCAGCTCTTTGTCATCAGCATGTCTCTATAGAAATAAACTTACATTTCTGTGAAAATTGAAGCTTTTGTTTATTTAGCCTTTGAGTTTGACATCTTCCAAAGTTGTCCACTCTCCAGTTACAGCTCTCAACTCAGGTTTGCACACATGTAACTGAATCTCACCTAGTGTTCCCCAGCCTCTTCTTACCAGCAAGTGGACCCTGTCCCAGGTCACATAGCTATAACTAGAATTCTAATTTAAATTAGATTGAAACTCTCTCCCAAAAATGACCTTGGACCATGCCAATTCTAGACACATGTATCCTACCACTTCCTACAGACTTCTCCTGTTCTTTTCACATCCGACCAGCCCACCTGGACCCAGAGGCCAGGACACAGAGCTGTGATTACCTGGTCCGGGGCGCTCTGTTCCTCACCCACTGATGTTCAGGACCTCAACTCTGGCCCACTCTGTTTTTACCTTCTGCCTTCTTTCCCATTGGCTCCCCAAATGAAATACTGGCATATTTCTGAGCTTGGGGCAAAATGGGAGTGTGCTATTTTTGCCATGACTTTCTCTGGTCCTAGAGAGAATTTAGTCCTCACCAGGATTATGTGAATCTGTCTGGAATATGTTACCTGTTTGTTTTCTGAGGTCATCTCAGCATGTTTGGAGAACTACCTTTCTATAATGTTTGCAAGTCTTTACAATAGTTAGTCCATTTTTTTTTGACTCTATTACCATCTGAAAATTCCTGAATGCCAGAAATTGAAGAAATGAACATCTAAATTGGAAGCCTAACTATTCTAAACAAATCAGCATTTTAGAATGAAAACAAAGGACTGTTATATTTTAGATTTTCTGAAAAAAGAAGATATGTTTCTTATTAGTTGTACATTTTTTAAATGTTCCAGGCATTAATAGTAGATAAAATAACTTGACACTATAGTACCAAGTCATATTTTACAATTTTACTTACAGAAAACTATTTTTTGAGTAATAAATGCTTATGAACCCAAATTCAAGATGAATAAAGCAATATAAAGTATAATCTTCTCATAGTCCCCTTCCCCCATTTCTCAGTTTCCTGATTTATGCCAAACATCCTACCACATACTTACTTATACAATTCATATAGAGATGGTCTACATAAGCACACAAAGATGTACACAAACACACATCTCTTTGTCTTTTTTCTTTCAAATGGCAGTGCCTTATGCAACAATTTGCATTGTTCTTTTCACATATCATCTTGTTGGAATGTATATAATTTATTTAACCAATTATTAATAAACTAGTGGCCTGGTCCACAAAATTTGTATACATTAGAAGGGAATTAATTAGAGGAAATATTTTAATATTGCTATTTGCTCTTTCTTTGTATAGAAGTGTCAGAGATGAAAGAAAATTAGTAAAACATATATGAAAATTGCCGAAACAAGTTTGGCTCATTGGATAGAGTGTCAGCCTACAGACTGAAGGGTCTTAGGTTCAATTCTGGTCAAGGGCATATTTACCTTGGTTACAGGCACATCCCCAGTATGGGGCATAAAGGAGGCAGGTGATTGATGTTTCTATCTTTCTCCCTTCTTCTTTGTAAAAAAATCAATAAAATATATTTTAAATAAAACATATATGAAAATCTCCCTCCTCTCAAAATCTGGGATGTACTGCAGGGTCTAGAGTCAAGTCCCTGCCCACCATCCACACACACATAGAAAACACAAGAAACCCAGATACAGCCGGCCCCACGCCCATTGGGTGAGACCCAGACCCAGCCATTCCTGCCCATCAAGCCCCTGTGGGCGGGGGGAGCAGCCTCAAGTCCCCTGGTCTGGCAACTGGGTGGGGGACATAGTCAAAGGTCTCCAGTCAAGCCCTGCTGGATGGGGGGTGCAGTCTGAGGTCTCAACCTGGAGCCGGGGTGGGGTGTGTGGCCTGAGGTTCCCTATCAAGCCCAGCTGGGAGAGGGGTATGGCCTGAGGTTCTCCATTAAGCTATACCAGGTGAGAGGCGTGGCCTGAGGTCCCAGTCAAGCCCCATGGGGCAGGGGCACAGCCTGAGGTCGCTCTCCCAGGCCAGGCATCACGCAGTCTCAGGTCCCTGCTGTTCCGCTGTTCCGTCTTAATGTTATGGCGTCCCGGCTAACTTACATATTTCTCTATTATATAGATAGACAAAATGTTTTTAAGTTATTAAAATTATTTTCTTCTATTCTTAGCTATTAAAATGTTACAATTAATATCTTTATGCTCATTAAGATAACCAAGGGAAAATGAACACAGTGTACTTATGCAATTATAACCTTAAGATAAATTCCCAGAAATGTGTTTGGGTCCAGTGGTAAAAGTATTTACAATTTCCATGGATATTGTTAAATTGTTCTCCAGTTTTACTAAAATGCTTGCTTTCCATGTATAATCCATCATAAATGGGTTGTGTAGACATGTCTGTTCCTTTGTACCATTGATGATTTTACAACACAGAGAAGCTTACCAACAAAATTTCTCTGTAAAGTCAGCTTAGTAGAATGAACATTGATATTGTCATATAAGCTGAATATTTTCATCTTAAAAATGCTGGGCATTCACTATAAGGCTAGAATTAGCCACAGGTGTAATATTCTAATAAATCACTTTCCACAATATTATTTGAAAGGCTCTGAAGGTCTAGTTGGTGATTTTTTTCTTAATATGTACTATGGACTGAATGTACTTAATATGTATTATGGGAATGGAATGGGCATGGAGCACAGGTGTAGAAGAAAGAATTCCTGAAAATTTATATTTTAAACCCCAATCTCCAATGAGTTGCTTGGAGAGGAAACCTTCGGAAGTTAATTAGGTCTTGAGGGTGGAGCACACATGATGGGATTAGTGTCCTTATGAGAGGAGGCAGGAAAGACCTTGCTTCTTCCCTCTGCTCTCTGTCATGTGAGGACAAAGAAAGAAGGTGACTGCAAATCAGAAGGAGGGCCCTCACCAAGAATCCAACCATGCTGGCACCCTGATTTTAGACTTCCAGCCTCCAGAACTGTGAGAAATAAATTACTGTAGTTTAAGCCTCCAAGTCTATGGTAATTTGTTATAGTGGCCCAAACTGATCTAGACAATATCTTATTAATATTTCTACTAATAGTTTGTAACAAATAATTTGTTTTTCAATTAATAAAATCTACTTTACTTGTATTATCTCATGTGAATCTCATGATATATGCACAGCTTTGTATTTCCATAATTTTGTCCAGATCACGCATCAAAGACTTACATGTTAACTGATTATTCAAGGTCGCTAGAACTCAGGAATTCTTTCTTCTACACTTGTGCTCCATGCCCCTTCCATTCCTACACTTTTGTTATTAGCACCAGAACTGCCTGAGGCATGCAAAATTAAATATTCTTTCCCACTTCTTTTCTTTCTTCTTTCTCTGAAAGTTTTCAAAAGATTATATTCAAAGTATACTTTTCTTAATGCACAAAATAGCCTAAAAAAGTTTAAAGTAAAAATTTTGTGAATTGAATAAAAAAGTGATGTATCAGGGTTGTTTATTTTTGTGAACAGGAATCTAGTAAATACTTTTAGAAAGAAATATTTTGCAAAGAAAAATAAAACTCACTATACTGTTTGTAGTACAAATCTGAATTATAATATATTTGCTTAAAATAAATTTATTGGTTAATCTTTCATTTTAAAAAATGTTTTTATTGATTTCAGAGAAGAAAGGAGAGGGAGAGAGAAATACAAACATCAAAGATGAGAGAGAATCATTGATTTGCTGTCTTCTGCATGCCCCCTACTGAGTATTGAGCCCAAAATCCAGCCATGTGCCATGACTGGGAATTGAACTGTGACCTCCTAATTCATAGTTTGATGTTCAACCTGAGCCACGCTGGCTGGGTTGGTTAGTATTTCTTTTAAGCATTTTTTTCTAATGTCACCAATATACTCTTTAGAAAAAATGGTTACTTAGTAAATCATGTTGTCTGATACCATGGGTTATTTTATTGTCACTATTTTCTGTTCATTGCCTAATTATTCATATAATTGGCTTTTAGGACTATGTAGTGCATTATTAAAATTTGTCAATAACATGATATTTAGGAAAACATCATATTGGTTGAGCAGGACAAACTCTTCACTGTTTACTACCAAAAAAACCGAAGATTCATTATTGATAAGTTTTGTTGGCTATCAGAAGATTAATCCTATATAATATAGAGCTAATATGCAAATTGACCATCACTCTAACACACAAGATGGCCTCCCTCATGTGGTCAAAGATGGCCGCCCCTATGTGGACACAAGATGGCTACCACAAGATGGCCAACAGGGGAGAGCAGTTGTGGGCAATCAGGTCAGCAGAGGAGAGCTGTAGTGGGCAACCAGGTCTGCAGGGAAGGGCAGCTTGGGGGAACCAGGCCAGCAGGAGAGGGCAGTTGAGGGGGGACCAGACCAACAGGGGAGGGCACTTGGGTGGGGAAAGGCCAGCAGGGGAAGACAGTTAGGGGCTACCAGGCCTGTAGGGGAGGACAGTTAAGGGCGACCAGGCTGGCAAGGGAGGGCAGTTAGGGGTGAGCAGCCCAGCAGAAGAGGGCAGTTGAGGGAGGCCAGGTATGCAGGGGAGGACAGTTAGGGGCAACCAGGCCTGCAGGGGAAGGCAGTTAGGGGCAATCAGGCTGACAGGGGAGTGATTAGGGTATGATCAGGCTGACAGGCAGAAGTAGTTAGGGGCAATCAGGCAAGCAGGCAAGTGGTTGGGAGCCAGTAGTCCTAGATTCTGATAGGGATATCCCAGATTGGAAAGGGGGCATGCTGGGCTGAAGGAACCACCCCTCCGTGTATGAATTTCATGCACCAGGCCACTATTAATGAATAGTTTGTAAAGTTATCTTGTTTTTACTAGTAGTTTTTGGGATTTTTAAATAATAGATTCATATTTTACCATTTTCTAATGACATCTTGATATTCTATGTGTACCATGCCATGTTGTGTGCATAGCATTATGAATAGTCCACATTTATTTTTAAATAATAAGTTTTTTTGTTTCAGAATACTTTATTCTTTAGTGTTATGAAAATATGACTCTAGAATTCTTACTATCAAGAGTTTTCCTTCTTGATGGGGAGGAAAGATACTAAAAGAAATTGAAAACAAATGTTATGATTTTTTTTCACCAGCAGGTCCACCTCTGGTACCACTCCTTATTCCTTCAGCAGTAAACTGAAAGAGATTTCATTTGCAGAGACCTCCCTTGGGTGGGTGCATTCTGGACACTCCGATTATTTAGTGAATATTGTGTTTTAGAGCAGAGGTTAGCACACTTTTCCTATAAAGGATCAGACAATAAATATTTTAGGCTTATGGACCATATGGTCTCTGTTACAATTATTCAACTCTGAAAGTAGAAGACATTCAATTTTAAATGAGAATATTTATGAACCAATGAGTTTGACTGTGTCCAGTGCACATTTCCCTCAACAGTCAGAGTGAGTTGAATTTGGCCCAGGGGCTATGGTTGGCCAACTTTAGTTTTAGAAGATGGGCAACTTTCCAGGAATTCATTATTAATTTATTAATACTTTCAACAGGTGTTTATTGGTCACACTCATTGCCAGGTGTAATGAGTAACTGTATTCTAAACATGACTTTAACAGAAGAGAACCAGTAAAGCATGCTTACCAAGCAAATTAACAATGACAAAACTATCTGAAATAATCAATTTTCCTTAAAAATTTAGTGTTAGCCTGCATTTATGCTGAAATGGGTTCTTGCACTCTAAGCCCAAAGCACTTCTACATATAGTCAGAATACCATTAGTCTATATTGAAGGTTTGCAGGATTAAATGCTATTTGTGTCTCTCACATAGCTCAAGTGTATGCATATGGTGAAAGAATGTAATAAGTAAGGTAATGCTATATAAGAATGTTTGTCATAAAATATACTATTATACTTTATGTTTACATTAATATTAATGATAAAACATACACAAGTAATATGAATATGGGGCTTGCAATATGAAGCTGGTATACTTGCTAGTAAGTCAGATTTTTGGGAGCATTGTTGGACCTTGAAGTTGATATTATCTGCGCCATGTTACCCTCTTATTTAACATGTTCTCCTCTCAAAGGTAAGGTGTGCATGAGACAAAAAAGGGGAAGGAACATCTATTTATGGCTAAAACAGAGATGGTTGGCCCAGAGGATTTCAGGAATGGAAAGGCAGAACATTTGTCAACTCTTTTCGTGAGGCCAGCAAAACTTTGTATCAAAACTTGACAAAGATACTAAAAGACAAACACTTCAGCAGTTAGCTTCTCCATTGGTCATAGATATAAATAAATAAAGTATTATCAAATGAATCCAGTGACATATTAACTAATTTTATATCATAACTAAAGTTTATTTTAGGAGTGTGAAGTTGGCTTAATACTTGAAAATTGATGTTATTTACCACTTAAGCATTGCAAAGGAGAAAAAACATATAATTATATCAATGGATACAGAAAATATTTGATAAAATTCAACACCCATTCATGGGTAAAATAAAAAAAAATAGACTCTTAGTATTTAAAAATATTTGAGAAACATTATTTTTAATGGTGAAAATATTGAAAGCTATCTTACCCAGCATTGGAAATGAAACAATGAAATCAATTATTACCACCATTTTTACTTAACATTGTGCTAGGAGTCACCAATGCAATAAGCTAAGTAAAGTATAAGAATTGAAAAAGAAACAAATAACGTGTGTGATGTGTTTACATAGAGGATTTAAGGAATTTTCAGATAAACTATTAAAATTAATACTAAAATTCAGTGATTTTGAAAGGTCATTGAAGACAGGTCACTGTTAAAAACATAATTGCATTTCTATATATCTTCAATGAAAAACTGAAATTTGAAATGTGAAAATAATTAAAAGAACACCAAAAGCAGTAAATTCTTAGAAATTAAATGCAAAATGTCTAACCAGAATACTAAAACACAAACAAACAAAAAACCCTTACTGAGAGAAATTTAAAAAAACCTAAGTAAATGAAGGGAGATACTTTGCTCATGAGTTGAAGGATTCAATCATATATGATTTTCTTAGAGGAAGAAGTAAATATATAATTTTTAAACAGCAAGCATGGGAAGAGACATTAGGTATTTCATGTATCCAATTTGAAGAGTCCAGATCAGTATAAGATTGAAGAGTGCTCACTAAGTATTAGGAACTTGAATAAGATGCAGTGCATACCCTTGAGAACCTCAAGAAGTATTAATTAGCATGGTGTATGTGTGGATAGGGAGGGTGGCCACTTAACACAAATTCAATACTATAATACAGGGAATTTGTGAAGCAAGTAGAATGTATATGGTGCTACCGAAGCACATGAGAAAAGAATACATCCTACCAGGAGTTGAAGGGATTGAAGAGAAGAGAAGAGAACATTTGTCTTGTCTTTAAAACATGAATCAGGATTTTCCAAGTGGATAGCATGTGTGCATGAATGTTTTTATGTGCACATGTAGAGGTTTGAATACCAGACAGAAGGATTTGCATGAAAAATAGCACAACAGTGATAATTTCTAGTTTTTTGGGGGACTGTATCTATGTTACTACTAAGACATAGGCTGGGCGTATTTTAATGGCTTCTGAAGAGTTTAGGAAGGTGGGTTAGGATTTGTTATGAACTTTCAATGACCTCTATTAATGAACTTTTCTATCCATGGTCTACTTTTAAAAATGGAGTGTGCCTAAGAATTACTCTACTATGTGTTTAACATGCAGATTCCAAGGCCTTACCTCCAGAAATTCTGAGAGGCTCAAATTGACCTTGATGGCTCATGAACAGCAATGTCCCTTGCAGATCCTAGCACAAATAATACATTTTGGGTGGGAGACAGCAGAGGAATCTTAAGCAAGAAGGGAAATGAGGAAATTATTGCAATATCTCAAGTGAGAGATGACTTTAACAAATCACTTCTCTCATAATTCACATTTTTTGTGGGTCTAGTAGCTCCCTTAGTGATGAATGTGGGAAGCTAACTGTTTTTGGTGATTTGTAACCTCCAGTGCCCAGCACTGTGACCTATCATTCCATATCTGGTACTTGAACAAATAAAGGAGTTGCCCTACCCACCTAGGCAAACTTTTGGGGGCATATGTGTATTATTTTATGGGATTCTCCATCTTCTCTTGATTTCTCTTCTCTCATCGTGGATTTGGTAACATAATCTTCCAGGTGACAGTGCCCCCAGGTGTCCCTGTACCTTGCCAGGCTCAATTGGGTGTGTCCTGGCCTGTTCTATGCTGTTCAGTTTCTCTGTTTCTGTCTTTCTCTTTAAAAGCTTTTCTGAAAATATTCTTTCCCAGTGAAACTGGTCAGCCAGTGAGTGTGTCCAGGACACTCTTACATCAATAGCCTCCTGCTGAGAAACATGTTAAGATGCAATAATGATAAAAGAATAAATAAACCTGAACGTTAAAATTCTGGTAACTATTCACTGATGTGCCTAACTTCATTTCCTGGTACATAAGTATTCAAAGAATAATAGAATAATTAACTATATAAATGAATGAATGAATTTGAAGACAGGCAAGCCTTCGAGCAGGTTGAATATTATCCCAGAAAACCAGCAGAAAACCTACTCCAAAGGTAGTGAGTGAGACAATGAATTCCAGCAGTGAGGCTGCAGGTGCCTCCTGCACAAGGCAGTAGAAACAGCTCTTGTTAGCAAGATAAACCAGAAAGCCAGGGGTAGAGGGCATTCATCACAGCCTGCCCCCTGCTCATACATGCCCTCCCAACTTTTGGAAATGACAACTTAATTTGTGACTGGAAATCATTTAGTTCCTGAAGATGTACAGAGTTGGGTTTCAGATATTCCCTAGGATTTTTGGTATCCAACATTGGTTCTTTAGATTTAAAGATGAAATAATGAAGATGTAATCCAAGACAAAACTCTGCCTCTGGGAGAAAAATATTTGCATAGGATCACAATTTAAGTGCTGGAGATGGGAGGGGTTGTCATGCCAACTCTTGGCAAAGCCAACTTGGCCCTAGTACAGGAAAGAGCAGCCAAAGAGGACTGTGTAGGATCCCAGAATCCACAGAGCCCAGCTTTCACAGGAGAAGCTCGAAACCCTCAGGGGGCTTCTGCTGTGCATTCTCTGTGGCAAATTCAGGAAAGGGATTAAGTTAGAGTTTCTTCCTCTTCTCCCTGCTTCACAATTTAGACATTGATATGGTAAAACGATCATTTGAAATGAAAACCCCTCAATGAATATTTAACTTTCCTTGTTTTGCCACAAATTATTTTAACATTCCTTGGAGCCTCTATTCCCCTTCTTATTTTAAGAAATTTCACATTTCAGTGTCAAAACAATTCCAAGAAGAAGGAATAGTTTACCCATAGAGCCTGGATTTGGGAAGCTAACCTGTTTTGCAGTCAGACTCCTGTGGTTGGGGTGTTTAGGGTCAGTTTTAATGCACTGAGTCTTGCATCAGCCTGGGGTTTGGTTTCCTATTTCAGAGCATACCTCTAATTTCAAATAGATTTTTCTTTTGTTGTTGTTAATCCTTACCCAAGGATATCTTTTCCATTGCTTTTTAGAAAGAGTGGAGGGAGAGAGAGAAAGGGGGGATGAGGGTGAGAGAGAGAGAAAGAGAAAGAGAGAGAGAAAGAGAGAGAGAGGAAACATCAATGTGAGAGAGACACATCAGTTGGTTGCCTCCTGACAGTGCTTGACAGGGGCCTGGGGATTGAATTTGCAATCCAGGTATGATGCCCTTGACCAGAAATTGAACCCACAACCCTTCAGTGTACAGACTGGCACTTGAACCATCAAGCAACCTGGCCAGGGCCATAGGATTTTAAAGTTACCTGTCTTTGGTATGAATTTGCTCTCCCTTAGCAAATTATTTTATTTCTCTTGAATTTATTTGTGATCTTGGATATTTTTCTTGACCAATATGAGCCTCAATTTCTCTATCTGTAAAGTATAGACATATTGCTAGCTTCCTGGTGAGCTTGCCTTGAGGATATCATTAACTTTATATGTGTCAAGCACTTAGCAGAATACCTAGAACACACCAGTCACTCAATGAGGATGGCTATCAACTTTGTCTTTCATGGAGAAAACATTTATATAAGGTTTTAATGTGTGCCCTCAAAGGCCATTTCACATTGTATTATACTTAGTTACATAAGTATGTGCAGGTGTGTGCGCCTCCCTCTTTATTAGCCTGTATTTCTTCTGGGCAAAATGAAGTCTTACTAAGCTCCAGAGGCCTAGCGACTATCATGCAGCCAAACACATGTTCACATTTAATAACCATTATTGAGATAAAAGCAAAAATACAGGAGTCAGAAAGGCCAGGGCTTTCTTCCTTTTTTGTCGATTCTTTGGCAGGTTAATTCTCTGAGTGCTGAGGCTCTCACTGTAAACTGATGCCCACCCTGCTGAGTTGTTCTAAACATTAAGGAGGCAATGGTTTGCAATGTTTAATTAGGCACTTGGCGTACAGGGTATGTGCTAAATAAATTATAATTTGTAATGATTAAGGAAGAAGTTGAGAGTGTATCATTTTTTAAAAACATTACATGCTTTTCTCTCCATTGGATAGCCACTTAATTTTTATTGATGTGCAGAACCTTGTCAGAGCCCAGTGTGATGGAAAGGAGCTTTCTTCCTAGGATGAGAGATGAGAACACTGAGTAACACACTGCCTCTATAGGATCTTAGGGTTCTTGGTGTCCACCAGTGAACTATCTAACACCAGTCTCCTACTCCAGGCCCAGTTAATCTGATAATGCCATCCCACTGTTTTAAATCATTTCATGGCAACCCATTGTTCTTGGAAGAGATAAAACTCCTCAAGGCCCCACATTGGCTCCTATATATCTCTCCCTTTTTCTAAAATCACTCTCTCTTCTAGTCATATCTTCTTTTAGCTCTACCTGCCACATGTTGTCGCATCTGTTTAAAATGCTCTTTTAGTCCCTCAATGACACGTTACCTCCTATTCATCCTTCAGATCTTAGCCTAAACTTTGTTTCTTCAGGGTTAACTTTCCCAATCAAGCTGAATGAAGTGGCCAAATTCTAATATTATATGCTCTCCTTACATTGGATACCGACCTTTATATTGTTCTTTACAGCCACAGTTTTATATTTGGCAATTTTTCACTCAACTGGGATCTTACATTTCTTTGTATCATTATTTGATTACCATCTTTCTTAGTCCATTCAGGCTGCTATAACAAAATATCACAGTCTTGGTTGCTTAAAGACAGCAAATATTTATTGCCACAGACCAGGGTACCAGCATGGTCAGGTTCTAGTTAGGGCCCCCTCTCTTCTCACTGTGGCCCTATCTAGTGGAAAGGAGAAGGGAGCTCTGAATTGTCTTTTATATAAGTGCACTAATTCCACCCATGGCAGCTTTATCCTCATGCCCTAATCACCTCCCAAAGGCCCCACCTACTAATACAATCAAATTGGTGAATTTTGGGAGTATACAAACATTCAGACCATAGCACTGTCTATCTCCTTCATTGCACAATGGGATCCATGAAGAAAAAGGCCTCTTTCTCTTTTGCATGTTATTGTATCATACACATATTTAGCTGGCTTAAGATGACTGGCCTAGCCCTACCAGTTATTAAACTGCTAATACAGTTGCATACCAATAGACCAATAGCTGACTTCTGAAGCCCTAGTTGCCTTGGTTGCCCCATTCACTCAAGTGAAATCCCCAGATTTCTCTAAAATCTAGCAACAAAAGAAGTAAGTCCTGGTACAGTGAAGCCCTTCAGAATCCACCTTGTGCACTTTGGCTAGCTTCCATGTCAGGCCCAAGTCTTACTCATTCTTGACTATTCAATTATCACTACGTATTGGTTAGAGTAACACAGAGCAGCTACAAATAAGCATTTGTTGAAGGCAGGTGATGGTCACTGAACAGAGACATGGACATGGCTGCAGAGTGAGCCTCAGTTTGTCCTTCACCGTGACTCTGGCTGCACACCTTGTTCCTTTATTCAAAAGGGTGCCAGGAGCATTTCTGCCAGAGGACTTTCTTCTGACTGTGAGCACCATCCCAATAATGTCTGGGTTTTGAGGCTTAGGATTTAAACCAGGAAATACTGCAGTTAGTAAATTAGGGGAGATGAAAGATTCAAGGACACATCAAGATTCTCCTCTCCTCCAAATCTCCTAGTGTTTGCTCCATGATGGATGAGTTGGCAGGAGCAAGGAGAAATGCCTCTCTACCATCTCTGTTTAGGCCAGTCCTTTTATTCCCTGCACAAAATAGTTAAATGTTGAGGCAGCTTAACACATTTCTTTGTTTCTTGGGTCAGGAAACAGAGCAACTCAGACCATAGCTGGGGTTGTAAAAGAGAAGGTAAAATGCATTATAGTGTTAGGCTGATGTTGGAAAAGTGTGCTAATTATGAAGGTGAAGACAGACTGCAAGGAAGGAATTCAGGTTGTACCTTAAAGGAATCTCTATTTCACAATTCCATGGAAGCAAAGTCCCTTTCCCTGATCCCTGCTGACCTGTCATGGCATTTGGGTATCCTACAATGATAAGGCTTGCATTGAAGCAAGGAAGTGGCTGCCCCAGCTCTCAGGGCTCAGCCTACATTGACAAGCATGGGTAGAAGTGGTTAGAAGACACAGGAATAAAGAAGAAGCTTTCAGAAATTCAACAATAGCATCCATGAATCCATACTTGAATTTTATTCATTCATTTACTAATTATTTTGAGTGGTGATAAAAATGTAAATAACATACAGTTCTTGTTCTCAAGGATTTTAATTTTGAAAAAAAGACAAAAAGGCATAGAAATAATTTCAAGTAAAATAGGAAAAAGTCAAGTGCTTGAGGAGTTTAGAAAAAAAAATCACTTTCTATAGCAGCAGATGATGTTTTTGGGGAATATGCCATTTGAGGTTTGAGGGTGTGTAGGACTTGGGCATAGTACGGGAGAGAAGAGACAGTTTTTTAGCAAGTTTAGTAGAGAAGTGGTCTGATCAGAGCTGTGATATAGTATGCTAGGTAGGTTGAGAGTGGGAGGTGAGAGAAATGTAGGATAAGAAGAGACAATCCTATTGTTTGAGGTCACAGTGACTGAAGGACTAGAAAGGTACTGGATGGTTGGAAAGTTGTTTACTTACAGGCTTTGGAACGTGATTAGTCTTGTGAGGTAGCAATGGTGACGGAGGTAGTTAAAAGGGGAATCTGAAGTTCAGGTGAAAGTCTGAAAGGATAACAGAGAGATAATCATAAGGCTGACATGTCAAAGAAAGAAAAAGTAGGTTAAGAGGTAACATTGAGTTTGGTTTAGTTTTTGTTGAACCTAAGAAGATAACAGGATGGATGATGAAGACATAAAATGAACAGTTAGAGTGAGAAGGTGAGTGTGAAGGCCAGGCCTGTGATGAAATAAAGCCACAGGCAGTGATGAGAATGTTCAAGAATAGACTCTGAAGATAAATGGGGCAGTGAGGAGGTACTAACAGCAACCCCAAAGAAAATAGGCATAATGATCTGAATCCCCTGTGCACCAGTGGTTACTGACTGAATGCTACAACCTAGGAGGGTTGGGATGGGGCGGGGGGTGAGTTGAGAGAGGTACATCTGCTGACAGTGTGAAGGTTACTTTTGGAATCTGGGCTGTGTCTAGTCCCAGTTTGCTGAAGACTGTCCTGGTTTTAGCATGGTAAGTGTCACATCTCAGGAAACCTAATTCCCACGCACACTGGAACAATTAGTCACTCTGAAAATGTCGTCAAACCTCTCTGATTAAAACTCCTTCCATAAGTAACTTTCCTTGCCTTCTTATCAGAGGGTCAAACCTTTTCCGTTGAGGTAAATGTGAAGGTGAAGGGCACCCCTATCCATAGGCTACTCTGAAGCCTACTCTGTGTCTAAAGGATGAAGTTTTACTTGGATGAGTCTGATCAAATCTGCCCCCTAAAGGCTGATGTTCATACCTAAAAGTAGCAAAATCTCACCTGCTTGTAATATGGGCCTTGGTAATGGGTGAGTGACAGAAGAGACAAAAGGGAAACACCAGGAAATGCTAAGTTTGATATGTTATTCAAGGCTTCAACTTGAAAGGAAACAGAAAACATGTGGCTCTTAGTCCTAGCACATGTAAATAAGCTGAACTTAATGTAAATAAGCTGTCTACTCTCCTAGTTCTTTCATGGGTAGTGACTCTTATGACAACCCTTGTCAAAATGATCTACTGAGGAGCACACTGATGCTTATGAAATGCTCATCTCCAAGCTAACCCATGTAGGAGAGCCAAAAGAAAAAAAAGTTAAGACTAGAATTACCATATGACCAAGCAATCTCTCTTCTAGATCAATGGTCGGCAAACTCATTTAGTCAACAGAGCCAAATATTAACAGCACAATGATTGAAATTTCTTTTGAGAGCCAAATTTTTTTTTTAATTTTTTAATTTTTTAATTAATTTTTTTATACATATCTCCCCATTGCCCCCCCCCCCTGCCTCCCAGGCATACCTCAACTCCCCCAGTGTCTATGTTCATTGGTTATGTTTATATGCATGCATACAAGTCCTTTGATTGATCTCTTATCTACCTCACCTAACTTTAATCTTCCTGCTGTAATTTCACAGTCTGTTTCAAGCTTTACTGCCTTCTACATGTGAGATAAATTACATAGTTCTTAGCTTTGTATTTATCCTTTTGTCCATCAGTTTATAATGTTCTTTATTATCCACCAATGAGCGAGATCATGTGATGCTTCTCCCTCATTGACTGGCCTATTTCACTAAGCATAAGGCTCTCCAGTTCCATCCAGGTTGCTGCAAATGGTAATGGAGAGCCAAATTTTTTAAACTTAAACTTCTAATGCCATTTCTTCAAAATAGAGTTGCCCAGGTTGTGGTATTTTGTGGAAAAGCCACACTCAAGGAGCCAAAGAGCGACATGTGGCTCACGAACCGCAGTTTGCTGACCACGGTCCTAGAGGTATCTACCCAAGAAACTCAAAAACATTTATTTTCAAAGATATATGCACCCTTATGTTCATTGCAGCATTATTTCTGGTGGCCAAGACATAGTGATAACCAAAATGTCCTTCAACAGAGGATTAAAAAAAGGTGAAATACTGCCATTTGAGATAATGTGGATGAATCTTGAGAATATTATGCTAAGCAAATTAAGCCAGTCAGAAAAAAGCTAAGATCTATGTAATTTATCTCACATGTAGAATATAAAACTGAAACTCATAGACACAGATAAGAGTATGCTGGTTACCAGAGAGAGGAGTGTAGGGTGCTGTGACAGAGAAAAGTGGTGATGGAAGACAATTTGACTTTGGGTGGTGGAACACACAATGCAATATACAGATAGTGAATCATAGAAATGTACACTTGAAACCTCTATGACCCTATTAACCAATGTCATTCCAATAAATTAAAAAAAAATAATAATGTAGAACTCTTGCTTCAAAGGAATAAAAACCCATTCATGAGTGAATATACCTGAAACAATTAGAGAATTGTTTTAAAAAATATGAAAAATCTTCAGTTGAGTCATAAAAGCAGGTGCTTGAAGCATTCAGAGAGGGGATAGGTGTTGATTGGTGAAGCCCTCGAGGGCTTCCTGGAGGGAGGGGATGCTTTGGCTGGGTCTTAAGAAA
This sequence comes from Lasiurus borealis, assembly GCA_004026805.1. Taxonomy (NCBI): domain Eukaryota; kingdom Metazoa; phylum Chordata; class Mammalia; order Chiroptera; family Vespertilionidae; genus Lasiurus; species Lasiurus borealis. The sequence goes on from PVJN01012587.1 coordinate 47,617, forward strand.
AGAAAGAGGAAGTAGTGTTCTGGCAAAGTCACAACATCAGTGAAGATTCAAATCTCTTTCTCTGGTGGGGCCCAGCTTCACCTTTATCACTACTTTGTTTTATCACTAACAATTGTACTTAAAACATGATAGATTGGTGCAAGGCAAGAGAACAGAAGTTTAAACTTGCTTCTCTCCCTGGCAGTCACTCCCAGATTAATGCTAGGAACTCTAGTTTTGTTCTCACTCAATTTCCAAACTCTCAATCAGCCACATGCCATTAGGCAGATAGTAGTGTCACGAGTTTTCATATTATATTAACGATGATGTTTATCTCTATTTCTTTTTTCTCCCTCTCATACATTAGCTGGGGCAGAGGAGTTGGAACAATTTCTTTCAGAATTGTTTACTTTCCTACTACAGTCAAATGAGATATGATGGACTTTATTTTTCATCCTGTCAGTGTCTCAAATTATATCAACAAAAGGCACGGGATTCAGTTTGATCCTGTTTGGCTAATGTTTCTGCGTGATCTAATGTTTAGGGAGTGACACTCTTAGGCCCTCAGCTGGGCCAAATGGACTTCAATTGGATATCGTAGTCTTAAGTTTAACATTTCATGAAAGGCAAAAGCTAAGAGCCCTGAGTGACTCACTCAGATTTCTTTGTGGGGGTTCAGTTTGTAGCACTTCCTTGGTAAAGCAAAGCTCTTTGGAAGATATCACAATCATTATGTACTTACTTTTTGCAGAAAAGAGGAAATGCAATTGGAGTTGTAGCTATTGGAGGAAGGCTTGAAAATAGGGAACAGTTATGCAAAGGTTAGGGGCAAGATCCTGCTTGGGGGTAAAAGGGGATAATGATAGAGATATGAGGGAAAGTGTTGGCGCAAGACCGCCCCCCTCTTTGAAGGCAATGGAAAGAGTAAGCTGAAGCTCCAGGGCACTGGAAACATAGTGATGAAATACCATCTCTGTTTATGTGTGTCTTTCACTGAATTTTCACAGTTGGGCAGATGGTATAGTTCCTCTTTGAAGATGATGTCCCAACTCTTATGTTGATATAGAGTGGCAGACATGGAGAAATGTTAGATGTAAGGAACTCTGGGGAGTCTTAACTCAGGGGCTGCTTGAAACCAGGGTGGCCAATTTCCCTACTTTTGACATTGGGAACGTATCCTGTCCTATTCACGCTCAGTGCTTGAATATTTGTTGACAGTATGAACCACTCCCTGGGGCTCACTAAAGAACTATTTTTTGAGGGAAAGCAAATGAATAATGGACTTAACCCGGCCTTGACAGTCTTCATCATAAAAACTCTCCAACATAAAAACCAATTAGAACTTTCAGCCATTTCCGCTGCCTATCACCACCTTCCCCAACATCCTGGCTCCAGAATTAAGCATGTTTAGATGAGGATAACTTGCAATATCTCAAAACATGAAAAACACATGGGTCTTTGATCTAAATGTTTTATTAAGCTAGCTTTTTTAGGGAGTCCCAATCATATAGCTGTAGGTGCAAAGGGTAAATAAGAGATTTGCTTGTTGTGGGGAAAGATCCCCTTTTATTTTTACTGCAAGAGTCTTCCTGCTACCACATATATGCCTGTCTAGAATTGCATAGAAGAGACAGAGACTCGATAAGTTGTATATGCCTATCTGTGCAGAGTTATGATATCACTTTGTGGATGCTCTTGTACTGCTCTTAAAGTTTGTGAAAAGTCCTGTTTTCACCACCTCAGGGATACCATACCAAACATTTGGTAAATTTCTGCCTGAGTCTCTTTGGAGGCTTTTATGGATGAAAGATGAATGATTCACAATCTCATCATTTCTAGACCTGGATGATAAGGTTTTCTTTGACGAGCGCGCGCGCACACACACACACACACACCCCTGCACCCACATGGTGGAAGTGGCGGAAATCCCTGATATAGAAATATTGTTGAAAATTCTCTTTATATATAAATAACCTCTAAAATAGATGAAATATGTAGCCTCACAGTAGTTAGAGATATAACCTTGACCAAGTCAGTTCTGACTTAACTATCAAGAACTTCCATTTAATTCTGGCTAGAATTAGCTCACATTTGTGTTGACATGGAGTGCACATGAGTATGTATGATGGTCTGGCCCTTGCATACAAACCTGAACCAGAATTGAAAGTTCTGTTTTGAAATTTAGTGACTGGGCTTAGGCTAGCTACATGAATAGCACTGAGTTCATGCCCAAATTTTGCAGAGAGAGAGTTCGTGTTTTTTCAGTAAATGCCAAACAAAATAAGCTCATGATTTTGGGTTTGTGCCTAAAGGCCTTCCTAGAACTTTTCAAATAAGCTTGATCCCATTGGCCTGAAGTTACCACACAGATGGCACTGTGGCCAGGTTATATTATCTTTCAGGAAATTTATTTACTTCTAACAGAACAAAATGTAACATACCTCCAGTGCCCGAGAGCATCTACTTAGCAGAATATCATTATCAATGAAAATGAATCTCTCCCTTTAGCAACCTTGGACTGTAAAGGAAATGCAGAGAACAATGCCTCCAAAGGCTGCCAGCCCCAAAGGATGAGTCTTGTCTGTTGTGGAAAGAACATCCTCCCTGTCTGGGTGTCTGCTTTAATTAGGAATCATATATTTTTCTTTGTGAACTTGTGGCCTAATAATAAACTACCTGGCTATTACATCAATTTCCTATCCTCAATCTTTCACCTCCGCCAGCTATGAGTAGGTGTGCCTCTGCTAGAGGCCTCAGCCTATTGCCTACCCTACCTGTGAGCATTTGCCAACAGTGGTTGGCAAACATTGGCTCTCGAGCCACATGTGGCTCTTTGGCCTCTTGAGTGTGGCTCTTCCACAAAATACCATGGCCTGGGCGAGTCTATTTTGAAGAGGTGGCATTAGAAGAAGTTTAAGTTTAAAAAATTTGGCTTTGAAAAGAAATTTCAATCATTGTAATGTTGATATTTGGCTCTGTTGACTAATGAGTTTGCCGACCACTGATGTAGACCACTGTGAGTGCCCTTCTGATGCCCTTTTTGAACCCATGTGGCTGGCTGGAAGGTAGATGGCAAGGAGCCTAAAGAAAATTTACTTCCAGCTACCTTCACTAGGGCTGGTTTTGACCCATATTTATGCCCTGGGTCACATAGAATGGATTCTTCATGAGTTCAATTCGGTCAACAGGACATCCTTTCTATGTGAGGATGACTGAGCTGTTCATGGGTTCTACTTTGCTTTGTGCCATTGTTAAGCCCGGAACGCAAGCCACACTTACAGAGCACCAAGAGACAATCTCATATAAAAACAAAGGGGTTTATTCAGACCAGCATGCTGGGGCTCACAACATACTCTGAAAGCAGAGCAGAGGCTGAGAACCTCGAACCTTTGTTACATGACCATTTTATACTGGGGGTGGGGGGGGGCGGTGGAGAGCTGTTTGAATTACTGAGTTGGCCTATCCTGATAGGCCAGGTAGGGGAGTTGGCCCATCCTGATAGGCCAGGTAGGGGCCGGGGTCTGCTTACGCAGGTACGGGATGTGGGGTCAGGAAGCAGTCTAATAGCAGGCCTTTAGACTTGTTACCATAGCAACTCCTGAGAGCAAAGGTCAAACCTCACAAAGG
>PVJN01012588.1:0-25000 GCA_004026805.1 Lasiurus borealis
CACCCCCAGTGCAGAAATGAGCAAGCTGAGGCTTGGGGAGATGTCACAACCTCGCATCATTCAAAACGCCATCTGATTTCCTGACTGATTCCATTTCATAGTATCTCAGACCTCTTGATACTCTGGGCCCTCAGTTCACTGCTTTGGATAAAACGATGGAAGGTGTGTGTGTGTGTGTGTGTGTGTGTGTGTGTGTGTGTGTGTGTGTGAGAGAGAGAGAGAGAGAGAGAGAGAGAGAGAGAGAGAGAGAGAGAGAGAGAGAGAGGGCGTTTATTTCACTCTCGCTGGCTCAATAGCTCAATAGCATGAAGCTAAGATCACATATGGAACATAAGCTGCCCTACTGCACAATCACTGAACAAAACCAATGAATATTGAAATGTATGCGTACTCCCAATTCCCACAAGTGAATCTTCAGAAATGTAAATTTCCCACGAAATCATCTCACTTACCCTGGAAATATTAATAGTTGAAAAGAAAAGTTAAAAATAATAAATGCTTAAGTGGAGACACTTGAAAGCCCATGCGAGATGGGGAAATTTGCCCGAGAGATTTGGAAAGGAAAAAGTGTATTACAGACGACTTCAAATGTGATATGAAGTATCCTTCACGTGAGGAACAATTCCATGCCGGAGGAAGTGCTACTTAATCTCTCTTGTGTTTTTCTTTAAGAGGTCACTCATGCCCAGCCTGTGGGCTCAGTGGCTGGGCATCGACCTGTGAACCAAGAGGTCATGGTTGGATTCCCAGTCAAGGCACATGCCTGGGTTGTGGGGCTCGATCCCCAGTGTGGGGCGTTAAAGGGGCAGCCAATCAGTGATTCTTTCTCATCATTGGTGTTTCTTTCTATCTATCTATCTATCTATCTATCTATCTACCTATCCATCCATCTATCTTCCTTCCTCTATGAAATCAATACACAGATACACACACACACACACACACACACACACACACACACACACAGTGATTCTCATCACTGGTGTTTCTTTCTTTCTTTCTATCTATCTATCTATCTGTCTATCCATCCATCCATCTACCTATCTATCTTCCTTCCTCTAGGAAATCAACGCACACATACACACACACATACACACACACACACACACATACATACATATATATATATATTTTTTAAGTAGTCATTCATATTACCACAAAACTTTTAGACCCTTTAGAATGGAAATGCTTACATATATTTAAGAAAATGTTTCTAAAATCTATGGACCAAAGAACTATTTGTTGTGTGTATATCTAAATCTATATCTATATAATAAAATTGTTCACAATCTATAGATGAAACCTATTTGAGAGTTTATACAGCAAACAATTTTGACCTGACACAACTTAACTGCATCAATCAACAGATGAAACGAGATACGATAGACGAAGTGCCTTGTAGGGAAATGCTGCAGAAAGCACATAAAAGCAAACATTTCAGCCCCAAACATTCCAGCCTGGCTAAAGCCAGATAGAATGCAATCATCTCTACCTAATTGGAAAAGAGGACTTTCCAAATTCTTTGAGACATCCACAATTGTTAGATTTGTCTACTCTAGATGTAAACCCTGAATGCAAGTACTTATTTAGCTTCAGACCTGAAATCTGAAAATGCACAGTACCATCAGCAAGTTGCAAAATCTGTGTCTTACATTCTGAATAAGATTAGCAAGATAAAGAGATGAACAATTAATATCAATATCGAAGGAAACTACATGATTCGGTGAATACACAATGCATCACTATTAAACTTATGTGGCAGATATGCATTTATTGAGATTTCATTTAATTATTGTAAATATAATAATTTTAATAGATAAATGCAACAAAAACAAAACCAAAGGATGTTGTAGTATCTTCAATGTTTAAAATCTGCCACATATTTTATGAGTAAAAAAGCACTCAAACTTAAGAAACCATTCTCAGAGGGTTAAATTACAAAAAGTGGGTTTTCAAACTGTTATTCTAGAATTGTTTTGCTATTTCTTAGAACACAATTTAGACTTTCTTATTCCCCATTCCTCTGCATCGCTGCACCAGCCGTCCATGCATCTGCCCACATGTTCTGTCTCAGTATTTCCCCCTCCCGCTGCAGAGAAGACCCGGATGTATCTCTCTGCCCACGTCCCCAGTTCATCTCCGCGTTTGGGAAGATCCGATTAGAGGCCTTGATCTCCCTGCTGGTAGAACAAGACCTCAATCTCTCCCTGTCTCTCTTTAATCAGGTCCCCATTTCAGCTGCCACAGAGCTGTCAAGGCGAGAAAATAAGCTGTTCCCCATCAAGGGGTTAAATTGGATTTCACAGTGTATAAAGGCTCTTCCAAAAAACCAGTTCCACCTCACACCCTCCGTCAGGTAAATTACTTCTGACTTTTAATTTATTTCTCCGGGAAATGGAAAGCTGTGGCATAACCAAAGTCAACAGGGAATCGGGCGCAAGGTGTAATCGGCTGCTCGCCCATCGCGGGCTCCCTCCCCTGTCGGCTGTAATGGGTTCTCAGAACACACAATTTATAGAATGCGTGTCCTCTCTCTTCTGAGTTTTACTCTGGACTTGTCTAGTTAATGGCCCCTGAAAGTGACAACTGACGTGTGCTGGAGGCAGCAGGGCCTTGCAGATATGTGTACATTGTACATTGGGGTTTCAGCGGAGAGTGTGCGAAATAAGATGAGCCGTTAAATTTGGCTTTTGGCTTCCTAATGTACAATGCCTGATCTGGAGAGGACAAACACTGATGGAGGTGATGGCTATATTTGGTGTTCAAGATTATGGATGTCAAGTATAGGGGATACAGGTTGAAAATCGTGAAAATATATATATTTTAGATGAGGTTGTTTGGTGATCAAATCAATTTAGATGTGAATCATTAAATAACTTCAGGACTATGGTTTAAAATAGTTCCTCTCCCAAAATTTAACTATATATATATATATATATATATATATATATATATACACATACATACATATATATAAAATTTAACTATATATATACATATATATAGTTAAATTTAAATATTTAAATATTTTATTTAAATATTTAAATATTATATTTAAATATAATAAAGGTAGTCCTGTGATTTCATTTCACAAAGCCAATTTTAAAAGATGATGAAATGTCTATAAATCCATAACTTCACATATACAGAACTAAGGGGGAAATGGCAAATATTTTTGTCTAAGAGATTAAAAGCCAAAAAAAATGTTTTTAAGATACAAATTTAAAAAGTGTTTAGGGAACACGTCTCCAATGAAGAAAAAATGGGTAATGATGGCAGATTTCATTTTCATTATGAAGAGTTGGTGATTTGTTGACAGGTTTCTCTTTTCTGATATTATTTAACATTTAATTTGAGCTAGCTTTGAAACGAATTTCATATCCCCCAAAGAATTCAGCTCCTTTGCCATTGTAAAGAGGTCGATTAATTTCACGTTTCTATTAAGGAAATTCTGAATAATGAGCTCAAGTATATTCATGGAGTGAAGAATTGGGTGAAGGCTGGTGGGCAGGAGAAAACCTTTTTTAAGCTACAAATAAAATATGTTGGGCTGACCCATTATAATTGACTTTGAAATATTTTTTTTATCCTTGTGATAGTTTGTGGGAACCATGCCAGGATCCCCCGACAGTGAAGGCCAATGGGAGCACAGAGACTTTGTCGTCAGTACGCCAGAATGACCAAGGCCGCTCGCTCTGAGCATGAACCTCATCAGGGTGACCAAGGAAGACACGTGAGCAGGTGCAAGGACACAGGGTACACTGTGCCCGTCTACAGCCAAAATATAACCGATGTCACGAATGACAACTAACTTGTTTTGTCTGTGGAGCAACAGACAGGTTGCTGACCAGCTAGCAGTGGTTCTCAACCTTCCTAATGCCGCTTATCCTTTAATACAGCTCCTCATGTTGTGGTGACCCCCAACCACAAAATTATTTTTGTCGCTACTCCATAACTATCATTTTGTTACTGTTAATGAATCATAATGTAAATATCTGTGTTTTCCGATGGTCTTAGGCTCTACAGCAGCGGTTCTCAACAGGTTAAGAACTACTAGCAGGGACACCTAAGATCATCAGAAAACACAGATATTTACATGACGATTCATAACAGTTGCAAAATGACTGTTATGAAGTAGCAACAAAAATAATTTTGTGGTTGGGGGTCACCATCACATGAGGAGCTGTATTAAAGGGTAAGTGGCATTAGAAAGGTTGAGAACCACTGAGCTAGAGTGTGCAGAGGCCTGAGAGCTCAGAGAGAGAGGTGGCAGGTCCCGAGAATGTGGCTCCTATGTGTGCAGGAAAGGCTAGAGCTCAGACAGAACTCAGCTACTGCTCTGACGTAATGCTGGGAGGTCATGGAGAGCACAGATATAAAGACCATGCTAACCAGCCAGTGAGCTGAGAGAGGAGGTAGGAGGTAGTTCCCATGTGAGGCTACAGAGAGGAGCCAGTGCGCTGGGCAGGAGGGACGGGAGAAGCTGCTAAGCCAGAAAGCTTCGGTACCGCCACAGTGTAAGGCAGAGAGTTCAGGGGGCAGCACGCACTGCTCAGGTGACAGCTGTGGGGGCAGAGACTAGTGCCGCTCTCCGGGAAAGATGTGTCTGTTCACCTGCCAGTGTGCAGCTGCCTGCCTGTACGGACTTCGCTGTGAAAGACGGTTCTGTCTTTCTGTGACCAGAGAACAGGCAAAAAAGCAAAGGCTTTATGGCCACTGGCTTCTACAATAGTCATTCTTCTACAGTGGTAGCTCGAGATACGAGTTTAATTCGTTCCGTAACCTTGAGGCGTGGGAAACTATGAGACGCTCGTCTCCGTAAACTGGTGGGTCGTGTGCAACCGGCCGATCAACACGATTACTCCTATCTCAATTGTTGCTCATATTTCAAAGCAAAAATCGCTCGCTCATCGGCTCGTATGTCAAAAAATCTCGTATGTTAGGGCACTTGTATCTGGAAGTACCACTGTATACTCACAACGTCTCATGGCCTCTCTAAGAACCGGCATCCCAGAAGGTCCAGCCCCAGGCAGAGGGGTTCAGACCCCCACCTAGTAACTAGTGAGCAGAGGATAAAGAAGGAATTGGACTAAGTTCCCAACAGTTAGCACAGTGGGCAGCGTCTGAGAATGAACCAGCGCTGGCGTAGTTGGAAAGAACTGAGAAGAATATATGGACTCAATATTTCAGAGCAGCAGTGCTGAGCAGTGCTCCTGCTTGCTCTGACATAGTGGCACTAGTCATTCAAGACCATCTTGTCAACCCAGATGGCCAATAGACATATGAAAAGATGCTCAACATTGCTAAGCATTAGAAAAATGCAAATCAAAACCACAATGAGGTATTACCTCATTGACTATAAGTCAGAATGGCTATAGCATCAATAAATTAACAAACAACTAGTGCTGGCAAGGATGTGGAGAACAGAGAACGCTCCTGCATTGTTGGTGGGATTGCGAATTGATGCAGCCACTGAGAGTATGGAGGTTGCCCAAAATATTGAAAATAGAACTACTTTATGACCTAGCAATTTCACTTCTGGGTATATATTTTAAAAAATCCAAAACACTAATACAAAAACATATATAATATGTCCATTACTATACTATTTACAATTACCAAGATGTTGAAGCAACCCAAATTCCCAACAGACTGGTGGATAAAGAAGATGTGGTACATATATGCAATGGAAGAGTACTTGGCCATAAAATGAATAAAATCTTACCATTCAAGACAACATAGATGGACCTAGGTGCTAAAATAGGTATATCAAGCAGAGCAGACAAATATCATATGAGTTCACTTATAAGGTAGAATCTAAATAATAAAATAAATCAACAAGCCAAACAAACAGACTCACAGATACATAGAACAAGGAAGGTGGGAGGAGGTGTGGAAACTGGATGAAAAATGGAAGGGATTAAGAAGTATAAATTGGCAAGTTCTAACATAGTCCTGGGGAGAAAGTTCAATATGGGAAATATAGTCAATAAAATTGTAATAACTCTGTATAATTCCAGGTAGGTGCTTGAATCATCAGGGGGATCACTTCATATATTATATAAATGAATACACCTGAAACCAACATAAAATAATATTGAATGTCAATTGTAACTGAGAATAAAAAAAAAAATCAACCTTGCCAAACCAACTCTAAATTATGAATTTCAGGAGAACACGGGCTGAGAGTGATTGTCTGGGATTATCATAAAAAAAAACAATATTCATTATACTCATTATAAATGGAGACTTGCTAGGATGATTAAAATCCCAAATCACTCTGCTGGGCCAGTACTGTTAATACTAGTGTGTATTTTAAGCAATGGGGCTCTTTTCACAATGGAAATCTGTCATGATCACTCCTTTATGGACTTCCAAGCAAGGTGAAAAAATAATAATCCTTGGTCTTGTCTGTTACTACAGGCAACAAATCTCTGTGTGCTTTAAGCAATATGCATAGAAACTGTATCTCACTTGCAGACAAACAACAACAAAAACCCAACCAATTCACCCAACCGCTCTCACCTGTGGAATAGAAGAGATATTTCCCTCTGCCTATCCTTTTCTTTCTTTTTTTTTTTTTGTGTGTGTGTGTGTTTTAATATATTTTATTGATCTTTTACAGAGAGGAAGGTAGAGAGATAGAAAGTCAGAAACATCGATGAGAGAGAGACATCAATCAGCCGCCTCCTGCACGCTCCACTGTGGAGATGTGCCCACAAGCAAGGTACATGCCCCCAGTTGGGAATCGAACCCAGGACCTTTCAGTCTGCAGGCCGACACTCTATCCACTGAGCCAAACTGGTCTCGGCTGCTTATCCTTTTCTTCCTTGCCTGTTCTCTGGCCACAGAAACTGCCACCACCTCTTAGATTTCTCACCAAGATGTTCCTCCACCTTGCGGATCAGTTTCTTTTCACTTGGTCCCACAAAACAGAATACATTGAATCCCGAGGTCAAGGTTGGATCCTCCAATGACGAAATGTCTCTACTCATGCCACATCTATATTCACCTAAATCTAGGTAAGCTAATAAAAGTTAGGACACCATACAAGTAACACGTGATAGCAAACTGCTGACCATGAAATTCATAAGCAGTCCAACGGCCATATTCTTTCCTGTCTTTTATTAACAAATCACTCACCCACAAAAATAAATACAATGTCCCTAACAACATTGGAGAATATGCCTATGGATTCCTTCCTGTCCTAGTCCCCTGGGTTTTGTAAGAAAACAAATGAGCAAGTGACTATGAACATTCTGAAAAATAGTCCTTTCTAGAAATAATATTGAAACCAGAATGGAAAGGATGCCAGGTATCTGAACTAGTCTCTTCCACCTTCCTCTTTCCCAACTAGAAGATAAATGTCTGCTCTTCCTTTTATGTTCCTGTGGTTCTCTATATGATGATGAGCTAGCTCTATTTCCCGCCAGCTCTATAGATAAGCCTTTTCCCTTGAACTCTGTTCACCCTGTTTGTGAGCCAGATGACGGCAATTGCACTAAATCCTGAACTCAAATCTCTTTGCATACAGATGGCTGCTTCCAGCCTGACTTACGTGACCCGAGCACATTTTTTCCCTCTGGAAATTCACTTTCCCTGCAACTTGCAAGCGGGTGTCAATTTCCACTGAGGGGAATCCATTAGTCTCCTTCATTTCCTGATTTCTCTAGGCTTTATCAAGTAGATGGGATTTAACTTGCCGGTGAGATAAACAATCCATTCATTTCTCTAGGTGTACATTTTCTTTCTGGATCCAGCCAGCCAATCGCAAAGCTAGGCACGTGAGCCAGAATCTTTTCGCTTCTGATGGAATTGCTTTTACTAAATTGTGCTTTGCTGTTCCACGGATTTGTCTCAGAGGACCTTAGGAGTCAGTCTTAGGAAAACATTAGCCCTTGACTTGTTCTGAGGCCTGAGAAAGTTGGTCAACGTGTGTCAGAAACAGCTAGAACACAGCTGGAGAACTGGTGTTCTGAGTCCATGGATTCTTCTGAATCCTCCTTGACTATACAAAGTACTAGGGCAGGCTCCTTCTCGAACCCTGTCCATTGCATTAACTTTCCAGGCCAAGCCCATCTGCCAGGAGCTGGACCTTCTTGGACACTGGGTAGTAGACGTAGAAGCCACGAGACGTTGTGGGCACGTAAGAATGAGTCTTGACTGTAGAAGCCAGTGGCCATATAGCCATTGGGTAAAACAGTTCTTCAAGCAATCCATAAAACAGGCAGCGGCCGAGACTGGTTTGGCTCAGTGGATAGAGCGTCAGCCTGTGGACTGAAGGGTCCCGGGTTCGATTCCGGTCGGGGGCATGTACCTTGGTCGCGGGCACATCTCCCGTGTGGGGCGTGCAGGAGGCGGCTGATCGGTGTCTCTCTCATCGATGTTTCTGACTTTCTATCCCTCTCCCTTCCTCTCTGTAAAAAATCAATAAAATATATTAAAAAAAAAAAAAAACAGGCAGCGCATACCAGCTACTAAACCAAATACATCTTTCTCCCAAAGCAGCATTATCTTCTGTACCCGCAGTTACTATCTGAGCAGCCACACACTGCCCTAGACTCACTGGCTCACACAGTAGCAGTACCTGAGCCCTCGGCCTCAGCGGCTATTCCAACCTCTCCAGCATCTTCTGCACACAAAGGAGCTACATCCTCTGAGCCTGCTTCAGCCCCTCCCCAGTACACCCCGAGCTGGTCAGGAACATATTATGCCACTGAGGCAAGAGAGGCCCCATGCCGATAGTCACATCCATCATTCTGGCTACAGCAAGGCACGCACGCGCCGTGCACTGTAATTGTTGTCCTTTCACTTGCTTGTCATTTCTTAGCTTTGAACATTCTGATGAAGATTCCCATGTTCGGAGTGGCCTTGGCCATTCCGGTGGACTCACATCGAGGTCTTGACTCTCTGGGGTCTCTGGCGTGGTTCCCACAGCATGTTTTCCATAATCAAGTGTTCCCCCTGTGTCCATGGCATGCTGGGGAGCTGGGAGGTGAGCGTGAGATTAGTCCGCTCAGTCTTTGGGGACATCAGGCAAGAACTCGGGGTTCATCTCTTCTGGCTAAGAGCAACCTCATCTATTGATCACGTGCACCTTAAAAATATGGCACTTTCCCTGTCCTCCAATGACACGGAAGAGGTTGGGAGCACTGCAACCAGAGCCCTAGAACAAACACATCGGTGCATTTCGTATGCATGTTGTTTTCCTTTTGTGTCATGTAGAACTTAAACTCTAACTGGCCTCGCTGGTTTCCACTGGATCACTGGCATTTCAGAACCAGATTTTACAGTGGCAACCCAGCTCTGGCTGCTGTGGGCCTTAAAGAACATGGTTTGAGGTTTCACCTTTGTTTCATGCCTTTATATTTATACTTATTTTACCTTCTTTGCATGTTTATCCTCTGTGTGTGTGTGTCTTTATGGGTCTGTGTTGGTGTATTTTCCTTTTGTTTTCTTTCTACTTTATGCTTGTCACCATAAATCTGGTTGGGAACATGTGAGACATGGGGATAATCTGATATGCAAAAATATAATATACAAATACAATAAGCCATACGCATATAGGCTAGTTAATGTTTTACAAAACAAAGCCGTTTCAATTTTATCTCAGGTCAACTTAACGTATGTCAAAATGCTAAACATCATGTTTTGAAATGGAGGCAGTGTAAGCAATGTTTCTAATAATAAAATTAAAGATATATATATATATATATATATATATATATATATATATATATATATATATATATATATATATATATATATATATATGTGTGTGTGTGTGTGTGTGTGTACATATATATATATAAAACCGTATTTACTTAACACAAGAACAAGGGGCACTTCCATTGTTAAGGTGAGGTAATTTGCTCAATTAATCAAACTTCAAATCACTGCTGAGAAGGGACAGGAAAGCAAATAAAAAACAGCAGCACTATGAGGGGGCCTGCCATCCAGGGTCCCTCTGGGAACACAGCTGCTGATTTTGCAGCATGAAGAGGGAAGGAGACATATTGGTGGGGGAAAAACAAGGTTCCAGAAACTTTCTTTGCTTGCCATTCACCTCATTTCTAGCCGCCCTCTGAAGTATCATTACTGGTATTTCACCAATGAAGTAACTAGGACTTATACAGTTTCAGCATCTTGTTTAAGAAAACAGGACATAGTCAAAACCGGTTTGGCTCAGTGGATGGAGCGTCAGCCTGCAGACTGAAAGGTCCCGGGTTTGATTCTGGTCAAGGGCACGTACCTTGGTTGCAGGCACATCCCAGGTAGGAGGTGTGCAGGAGGCAGCTGATCGATGTTTCTCTCTCATCAATGTTTCTAACTCTCCCTCTCCCTTCCTCTCTGTGAAAACTCAATAAAATATTTTTTAAAGGAAAACAGGGCATAAAAGTGTCAGAGCCAGAATCCAAACCACAGGATTTGTTACCAGAGGCAGAAGTTCCACTAGTAAAAGTCGTCTATAATAAGTCCATGATTAATTTTAAAATCACTTGATGTCCTCACGGGTACCGATTAAGAAGATAACTGGCCACTTCCATCTAGGGAAGATGGTTGTATTAATGACCCAACTCAGAACTGGCCCAAGATCACAGAAGAGCTAAGTTTGATATTCGGAGTCCTAAGCCAGAGAGAAAGAGAAGACACCAGTATCATTCCAAAAATGATGCGCAAAAGGGAATGGGAATTGTGGGAAAAGCACACACCCCCACTTCCTATCATGTCGAGATATCATTTTGGAAAGCTAATAGGAACGGTCTGAAATGCTTACTGGATTTTGTGCTCATGTCCTTTGTCTGAATTTATTTCAGCTTCACTCCGGGCACCAGCTGAGTCATTATCCTACCTCCTATCCTCCTTCTGGTATTCATTTGGCCTCTGTTTATAGAGAGCCTCCTCCCTCTATGCTAAGGGGACCGCTAAATGCTAGGGATTCAGAAATGGGCAAGGCGTGACTTTTACCATCTACTGCTTACAGTTTTGTGGGGAAAAACATTTCTTTGGGCTTTCTTGCCTGTCGACAACACCTCTTATGCAGACTTCTGTCACAGCCCTTACCAAATTGTGGTGGTTGTCTCATTTTTGTTCTGTGTTTTTAATGAGAGTTTCTTCCTTGGATCATCTTAACTCCTGGGGATTCAGGAATGTGCAAAGCACAAGCTCAGCCCTTCAGATATTCAGAGTGCTTGGCCAACAGTATGAACGAATGAACGAGCGAATGAACGAACAAACGAATGAATGAATGAAGGGTCAGTCAACTTGCCATTCTGAAAAATTAAAAAACAAAAAGTTCAGACTGGGATGTATGTGATGGTCGATTGCTCCAATTCTGGGATGAAAATATGGAAAAGAGGCTTCTAAATACCCCTAATGTCCACTTACTACAAAGCCTAAAGCTAAATCCAGGCGCTGGGGAGAGTAGGGAAGGTCTATTGGAAGGCAGAGCACTCTCCAGTGACTGGACATGTGGGTAGTGACAGCGCAGAGGGTTCAATTCCTTTCCCAGTGTCATGTGAGCAGTGACTGAGAGCCGGTTCACTTCGCTGAGATACGGTAAGAAGAACTGGCTGTAACCATCCTGTGCAGGTTTAAACTTGCTTTCGAAGGAGTCATCATGGCTAGAGAAGCCCGAAAGACTGGACAGCCTCTAGGTATGGGTTTAAAGCGTGAGGATGGCTGAGAGGTCATGTGCTGAAATGGGGGTTAATCCGAGACTCAGCTTTATTAGTGTCGTACACACATGTGATCTGTTTCATGAGCATTTCCCAGATTCCGATACAAGGACTCTGCGGCCCCAATTTCAGGAAGCATTTCTCTTTAAAAAAAAAAAAAAAAATATATATATATATATATATATATATATATATATATATATATATATATATATATATATATATATTGATTTCTGAGAGGAAGGGAGAGGGCGAGAGAGAGAGACTAGAAACATCATTGATGAGAGAGAATCATTGATTGGCTGCCTCCTGCACACCCAACACTGGGGAGGGAGCCTGCAACCGGGCATGTGCCCTGATCGGGCATGGAACCATGACTCCTGGTTCATAGGTCAACCCTCAACCACTGAGTCACAGTGGCCGGCAAGGGAGGCATTTCTTCATGCAGGCTGGGTCTGTGCCGCTGTGCAGCGTGATGAGACTGACAGAAGTCCAGGGAACCCTGGAAGCACGCCACTTAGAGAAAGGATAGGGCCGAGACGAGTTTGGCTCGGTGGACAGAGCATCAACTTGCGGACTGAAAGGTCCCAGGTTCAATTCCGGTCGGGGGCATGTACCTTGCTTGTGGGCACATCTCCACTGTGGGGCATGCAGGAGGCAGCTGATCGATGTCTCTCTCCCATAGATGTTTCTGACTTTCTATCCCTCTCCCTTCCTCTCTGTAAAAAATCAATAAAATATATTTAAAAAAAAGAAAGAAAGAAAAAGGATAGGTTTCCGGAGAGTGCGTTCCCTTTTCCATCTCCAGAAAGAGCGGAAGCTGGCTCTCTGCATGGCTAATGAAGGCAGCAGCGCTTTATATGAAGGGCGTCCTGCTGGGAGCTATCACTTCAGGACCAGCCTCAGCCTTCAAGTGGCAATGATCATCAGCTCCACTTGCCCGGACCCGCAAACTCCTCTGTCCTCTTTAGGGGCTCCACGCTGACACCGTGGGAGCCCTCAGACAGGAGACAGCTTCCTCTACACGGTGGGTTTAACGCCCCTCCCCCCCCAATCTCTCTCACCTCACCTGTTTGCAGTGCGCCATGCAGAACTCAGGATTTCAATCTTTTTGTGCACAGGAATGTCTTTCCTGAGACTCTGTGAGGACATCCGGGGTAGGGGAGAGTGATGGAAAGGCGTGGGGTCAGCAGGAACTGGGTTGAAATGGAGGCTGCCAATTTTGAGGTCTCTCGCACTGGCTGCTTAATACGTCCATTGGGGACAATGCATCCGCCATGGCACGGTTACTTCATTCAGCAATTAGGGGCCAAGGAGACAGGTGTAGGTTGATGAATAAACACTTGGGGTATTTGCCTCTTGGAGCCTGGATGGAGGCAAGCAGTGTAGATATAAACATCCAGAGACCTGGTTACAAGCTGCAATCACTTTTTAAAATATATATTTTATTGATTTTTCACAGATAGAGAGTTAGAAACATTGATGAGAGAGAGACATGGATAAGCCGCCTCCTGCACACCTCCTACTGGGGATGTGCCCGCAACCAAGATACATGCCCTGGACCGGATCGAACCTGAGACCTTTCAGTCCGCAGGCTGACGCTCTATCCACTGAGCCAAACTGGTTTTGGCTGCCATCACTTTGGATGAAACAAACCAAAGGTTCAGTGAAAGATGATAACAGGTTAAAGGGGAAGATGGAGACACGCAGGTAGAATGGCAGAGTCTCCCTGGAGAAGAAACTTAGGGGTACAAACCAAGCAAGCAAAGAGCTGGAGGGAGGCGGTAAAAGAGAGAAAAAGGAGGTCCTCAGTGAGGGAGGACGTCACCGAGAGGAGGACAATGGCCTTGGGGAAAGCAGCCCGAGATAAAGTGCAGAGATTTCAACAGGGGCCAAGTCACTTGTGGCCTGAATCATAACCAGGCCTGTGGCCCGCCAGCCACGAGTTTGACATGCTTGGCCTACATGGTGAGAGACAAGAATTTGGATTTAATTCTAAACATAATGGAAAATGATTGGGGGAGAGAGGTATGTTTCAGTTATGAGAATCATATATGCCACGATAGTTTCTGGCGCATTACAGGTATTCTGTGAGTTGTGGTAGTTCTTCAGAAATGATGACTCACAGCTTACTAAGCTCCGGGCCTCGGAACATGACAGAATAACAGGGTTTTATTGGTTGTGGGACGCATCAAATGATTGCCACATAAATCGAATGGCCCAAATCTGTATAGCAGCCAAGTTCCTGAATCTGTGCATTGGGAATAATATTTCCTATACGTAGCAAAAAAAAAAAAAAAAAAAAAAAAGAATGTCCCCCAAATAGGATAGGAAAATAAGTGTTCAATACACACTGAATGACATGAATTTTTTTTCTGAGCAAAAAGATTTTACATACACTGTTGATTTGCACCCTTTAAGGAACAGAAATGTCCTCAGTGCAGTCTGTGGGTCTGGTGGTAGATATATCTCAGCTAATGTTTCCTGATGGAGGGATGGCTCAGGCTGGTTAAGTAACTTTCCTCACGAAGTGGAGAGCCGGGAAGCCCACACAGGCCCGTAACTGTTTAATGCATTTATCACTGTAATTTCCCGGCCTGCAGGGCTCCCATAGTTCTCTTCAAAAGGGAAAAGCATCTCGGTACTGCGCAGAAGAGAAGGCCAGCTCAGCAATTCAATGTAAAGTTGTAACAATGGATGAAAAGATTACAAGAGTGAAATATTTCACAGAGAAGGCAAGAGAACCTCAACTACCTCGGAGCCCAAATCTTTTATTAGAAACAAAAGCAAAACAGGTTTAAAAATCAATCCGGCCACCCAACTGGAAATTAAATCTAATGCTACATGACCTCAGAAGTAGAATGGGAAGGCACTCTTCCCTAGCGACCAAACTGACTCTTAGTTTAGCTCCTATTTCTGCATTTAGCAAGCCCTTCTTAATTTGTCAACATCATAAGTCACAATAATCATGTTAGTAACCATGCTCCACTAATAGAGAGTAAAATGCCATTTAAAAGTATACTTCAGCTCAGCCAGCATGGCTCAGTGGTTGAGCATTGACCTATGAACCAGGAGGTCATGGCTCAATTCCCTGTCAGGGCACATGCCCGGCTTGCAGGCTCGATCCCCAGTGTGGGGTGTGCTGGAGGCAGCCAGTCAGTGATTCTCTCTCATCACTGTTGTCATTATATAAGTACTAGAGGCCCAGTGCATGAAATTCATGAACGGGTGGGGGGGCAGTGTCCTTCAGTCCAGCCTGCTCCCTCTCTGAGACCCCTTGATGGATGTCCAACTGCCTGTTTAGACCTGATCCAAGAAGCATCGGGCTTAAACGGGCAGTCAGACATACCTCTCACAATCCAGGACTGCTGGCTCCCAATTGCTCACCTGCCTGCCTTCCTAATTGCCTCTAAGCACTTCTGCCTGCCAGCCTGATCACCCCCTAACCACTCCTCTGCCAACCTGATTGATGCCGAACTGCTCCCCCTGCCAACCTGTTTGCCCCTAGCTGCCCTTCCCTATAGGTCTGGTCAACCCTAACTACCCTCCCCTGCAGGCTTGATCACCCCAAACTGCCCTCCTTTGCAGACTTGGTCCCTCCCAACTGCCCTCCCCTGTTGGCCATTTTGTGGTGGCCATCTTGTGTCCACATGGGGGCAGGATCTTTTGACCACATTGGAGCAGCCATCTTGTGTGTAGTTGTGATGGTAAATCTGCATATTTCTCTTTTATTAGATAACATAGATGCCTGGTGCACAGGTGGGGGCCAGCTAGTTTGCCCTGAAGGGTGTCTGGAACAGGGTGGGTGTTCCCTTGGGGCATGGGGTGGCCTGGGCAAGGGACTTGTGGTGGTTTGCAGGCCAGCCATGCCCCCTGGTGACCCAAGAGGAGGCCCTGGTATCTGGGATTTATTTATCTTCTACAACTGAAACTTTGTAGCCTGGAGTGGAGCCAAGCCTTCTGCTGGCACAGCCATTGAAACTTGGTTGCCTTAGTAGAGGCCTGGGCCAGCTAGGGTTGGGGGAAAGCTTGGCTTCCTCCATCGCCAGGGGCAACCCAAGCCTCCCTCCTGCTCTCTCTGTGGCCGTAGCCATCTTGGTTGAGTTAATTTGCATACTTGTTCTGTTGGGATGGTGGGCGTGGCTGGTGGGCGTGGCTAGTGGGTGTAGAGGAGGTATGGTAAATTTGCATATTACTCTTTTATTAGATAGGATATAGATATAGATAGATATCTGTCATCATATATATATGTGTGTGTATGTGTGTGTGTAAAGTGATCATTGAAATAGCTGAGTGAGATTTCATATATATATCGGTAATAGATGAGAAAACACATAACACCATGGAAGTGCTTATTGCCACAATGTATGGACCTAATTAGCTTTCTAAAAACCAATCATTTAAGGGGGAAGTAAAAAGTCACGTGAAACATAAATGTCACACTAAATGAAGTCAACCCACTCTCATATTTTCCCATCGAGTAATGAAGTCTCCAATAATTTGCTCACTAGTGTTATTGTTGGTTTCTTTTCTTTCTCTTCCCAATCACAGAGACCAGAGGTGCGTTTCTTTGAGAAAGCCAGCAGGTGGCTCTCTGGTGTACAGTTGCCAAAGGGGAAAAAAAGTGTAACTTCCAACTCCCAGTCACTCCAGATTGAAAATTAATGATAATTTCAAAAAGGAACATCCTGAAAATTTAAATAAAACTATTGTTAACACCATATCAGTGGACCCCCCCCCCTTTTAACACTAAAGATGTAAATTGTTTAATTTTGTTTAAAATGACAGGCCAGCAGATAGAATGCTGGCAGGGGAAGTAGTTTGCTTGCCCCTCCCCCTGGAAAGCACTCTCCATTAGAACAGGCCAATGACAGCAGACACATCAGACCAAGAACACAAACGTGAATAACTTCAAACCGGTCTACGATGGTAGACTCTGTGCTTCTGCAGGACCGGTATCAGCATGCTAAATGTCACATAAACTTAATCATGATTTATTTTTATATAATATTATCTCTGTGACACTCATTTCATAAATCTCCCTCTCCAGTTTTTTTTAGCAAAATCTACTGAAGACTTGCTAATAGATTTTAAGCAAACTTTACTCCTAAATCCTGGGTTATCACCCTCAGGTTGCACAGTTATTTCATGTCATGGTAACGACGCAGCTGAATATATTATACTAAGAATCAACTCTGTGGTTTATGAGATATGAATCAGGAGAGTAGATTGTGATACTGCACCAGGGGTCTCTGAGTTTGAAGCACAAAGTGTCGTGTGGGTAAAAGTTGTTATAAAGTTCCCTTTGTTGCCTAGCTTTTAAAAGATAACTGAATAAAACAGGTTATCGCCAGCCGCGTTCTTGTTTCAGCCAAAGGAACTGGAAGTTGACTGTAAACACAGTTTATTAGGAATGGAATCATGCAAAGTGACTCAAGGCTGATAATGGAATGAATTAATTCCTTATCGTGGCTTTCAAGTTAATTGTTACTGGAGGCTCTGTAATCAGACGTATTTTAACATCAAAAGCAAGATGGTGAATATTAAAAATAATCTCTAAAGCCCTACAGTAACCCAGATTTGAAATGAAGCAAGTTGTTTGGTGCTATTCTCTCTGTTAAAAACCAACCACCCTGGGTTTTAGGTAGGGCTCTTCTTTTTTCTTTTTAATATATTTTATTGATTTTTTAAAATATATTTTATTGATCTTTTACAGAGAGGAAGGAAGAGGGATAGAGAGTTAGAAACATCGATGAGAAACATCAATCAGCTGCCTCTTGCACGCCTCCTATTGGGATGTGCCCACAACCAAAGTACATGCCCTTGATCGGAATCGAACCTGGTACCTTTCAGTCCACAGGCTGATGCTCTATCCACTGAGCCAAACCGGTTTTGTCAGGCTCTTCTTTTAAAAAGGAAAAAAGAGGGCACAGTCCCTAAAGACATGGGATTCCCATCTATTTGTGAAAGCTGAAGCGTAATAGCTATGAATCATCTCTTTTTAAGTTTTATTTTTGTTAATCCTCACCAGAGGACATTTTTCCCATTGAATCTCCGAGAGAGTAGAAGGGAGAGAGAGAAGGAAAGAGAGAGAAACATCAATGTGAGAAAGACATCGGTTGGGTGCTTCCCACACTTGCCCAGACCTGGGCCAGCCACGTGCCCTTGTCTAGGAATCAGACCCTCAATCTTTTTGGTAATGGGCACATGCTCTAACCACTGAGTCCACTGGCCAGGGCTGTATAACCTTTTTTAAAAAAGAACCATCATCATGCTGTTAAAATAAGATGTCACCCACTGCCTCATTGCTCAGCACTGTTACACCATTTTTACATGCCAGACTATTACCCATTAATTGCCTTATTAGCAAGGCAGCTAAAAATAATAGAATGCATGTCTCTGAACTAAGTCTTAGTCAAACTCAGTCTTGATCACAAACAAAAACCTTATTCTCACTCCTATAGAAATAAAACACACACACATATACACACCACAAAACCAATATAAGAGCAAGTTAAGTCTACAGTGCCTCTGTTAAAATAGAGGTTTTAAGGTTGATTCAGATATGATTTTTATTGAGGCCTATTCTATGGATCAAATTGGGGTGAACCGAGGAACAGAAGACGGGGATATATGACCAGATTTCTCCTCCTCCTGCTCCATCACACACACACAGACACACACACACACACACACACACACACACACACACACACACTTGACTCTTTTCTGAAATGTTCATGTGTTTTTTTTTAATAAATATTTTATTGATTTTTTACAGAGAGGAAGGGAGAGGGATAGACATCAATCAGCCGCCTCCTGCACGCCCCACAGTGGAGATGTGCCTGCAAGCAAGGTACATGCCCCCGACCGGAATCGAACCTGGGACCCTTCAGTCCGCAAGCCAACGCTCTATCCACTGAGCCAAACCGGTCTCAGCTGTTCATGTTTGTTTTGTTTTCACCTGTCTTGGGGAATTTCTGCTACTCAACTCAATGGTAGTGATCACGTGCTCATCTCCCCAAAATCTAACACACGAAGGCTCTCCAAATGCACTGTGACAGCTTATCTGTGTCTGCCAGGCTATACACATTTCCTTGCACCCTTCCGCTCCCCCTCTTTGGCACCATGCTTTCAGCTGTATAGACTGAGGCTCTCACAGCCACTGTGGATCTGGTCGGTCCCCTGCCTCCTGGGGTCGGCCATCCATCTGCCAGGGCCTCCCCGCTGTGCGGAACCACGGGGTTCCTCTCCCCGAAACACCGCTCATTGATCACTCCGATGGGGCCGCCTCTGCAAATGTTGACTCCACTGGGCAGGGGACGTGGGCCCGGGCAGCTGGAGGGGGAGGCCTGGCAGAGGCTCCTGAGCACAACACACACCTCCCCGTTTTCCTTGGCACTAAAAGCCACCGAGCCCCCTGCCCACCAGGGAGCCAGCTTCTGCCAAGCTGGGTTCCAACGTGAGGCAAAGGAGAGGCAGGGAGGAGGCCAGCTGAAGGGCAGGCAGGAGCAACTGTTCATTTCTGCCCCTGCTCTGTGTCTCCCCGGAGAATCAAACACCCAGCTGTCTTCCGTCAGCACGCCCTCGGCTTGGATTCCAAACCTGGAGAATTCAGTTAATGAAAAGCACTTTTATTTTTTTTTGTCTCTCAAAATACCTTTCCCAAAGCGGTGATTTTCTAACCCACAACTGTTGAACAATGTCGATAAGTCATCAAAAGACGCGTCGGGCTAACGTATGAGTTTGTATCTTTGGAGGAACTAGAATTACCAACAAAAAGAAGGGGCAGAAATTTGGGGAGAGAGAGAAAAAGGGAAAACGTTCTCCCAGATGTGTCCCCGCTAAAGAGAACGCACAACATGTGCTGCAAAATAAAAGAAGCATTTGGCGACATAAACCATCTTGGCATCTGTGTGAGCGTGGTAACGGCGGTGAAATATTGATGTGGGCCGTAAAATTCAAGTTCTTCTGGGTGACTCTGTTTTGGAAAACTTTTTTCCGCTGTGGAATCGTTGTTTATCAAAGACTTTTTTTTTTGCGCGAGATAGACCTGCTTTCTGACATTGCATGATTGGCTTATTTAAAAAAAAAAAAATGAATGCAAAAACTGGTAACATCCATTAATTCCAAGCAAGGCATAAATCTGACATCTTAAATGAGTAGTGAAGAGATGACATAGCTTAGACTCAGTGACAGGAAGATGTATTAGGGAAATATATGCAGGTAAAAGGTCACAGAATCTGAGTGTTAATATGAAACTTATATTTGGGAAATACATAATGGAATTGATTATTTTCAGGAGAATTAATGTGATAAAAGGGTATCTGTCTATAAAGCTATGTAATAGAGAATATTTAATAAAGTAAATGTTCTATATAAATATGTAACCATCTAAGTGGTATGGTATAGAATATTTTAATAAAATGTTATTAAATATGAATGGTCCGGTGCATGAAATTCGTGCACGGCTCTGGGGAGAGGGGAAGGAAGGTGGTTCCCTCAGCCTAGACTGTGCCCTGTTACAGTGTGGGAGCCCCATGATCCATCACCCCAAAAAGGTAGGCCCTGCCCACCCTCCTGGGGCTCCTCCATGGATTACCCCAAAGAGGGAGAGCAGAGTCGAAGGGCCTGCCTCTGTGCAGCATGGAGCCATTGGACCCCTAGGCCTTGCGCACAGAAGCTTCAGCCAGGTCCTGCCTCCGGGCCACGTGGAGGCCTCTGCCAGGCCCTGCCCCTGGGCTGAGCTGCACAGAGGCCTCCGGACCCCTGGGGGAGCCACACAGAGGCCTCCACCAGGCCCCAGGCCTCCTGGTAAAGGACTGTAATGGGGTGACTCAAGTCCCCCACACTGCAAGCTCCCGCCCACCTGCTCCTGCTGCACACGCGGCCTGCTGATTGGTCGTTACATGTGAGGCATCCTGACCATGTGCATATTACCCTTTGATTAGTATAGATCCTCACATATATTGCTAATTTATCATTATACATAAAATAGGATACATATGTAATAAAGTAGTATAGAAAATAGACACAGTGCATGAAGATAAAATAGTACAGTAAACGTAACTATTTGTTTTAGACAAAGCCTCCCTTCTGCTGATGAATTCAGTTACTACTTTCAACTCCTTAACTTTTTTTTTAATATATTTTGTTGATTTTTTTTTTTTACAGAGAGAAAGGGAGAGGAATAGAGAGTTAGAAACATCAATGAGAGAGAAACATCCATCAGCTGCCTCCTGCACACCCCCCATGGGGGATGTGCCCACAACCAAGGTACATGCCCTTGACCGGAGTCGAACCTGGGGCCCTTGAGTCTGCAGGCTGATGCTCTATCCACTGAGCCAAACCGATTAGGGTTCCTTTAACTTTTTTTCTGACGGTTTTCTCTCGGTTTTAAAAAAGGTATGTCTGATGCTATTTTTTGTCTTATCAATGTTAGACATTATTAACTTCCTAATATGAAAGATGAACCTTATAAATACAATAATTACATTACAACTATGAGCTCGGTAATGAGCAGTGACAGTTACATTTCACACAGCAGTACTCACAGCAGAGGAATGAAATAATCGGAGTACACCGGCCATGGAAATGTATACCCTCATTAGGTGACCCTGACATTTCCTCACGAGGCTTGATCTTTGATCTGTGTTCTGAGAGATTCATCAAAAGGCAGTGTCGAGACTCCAACTAAAAAAGGCACATACACTGTAGCACGAACTGCATCCTTTGTGTAAAAAAATTAAGCAATACCATTCAAATACCTGGACATCAGTCACCAGTAGCAGCCCACATGTTTTCACACAGTGACCACTGTAAGTAGCCCTTGAATCTGTAAGTATCACAGGTGATACATATGAACTACAGAACCCTGCTTTCCATGTACATTTGACCACAGGGAAGGGCAGTGTTCAAAATGGCATAGAAAGCAAGGTTTTGATCACCAACCTCATTTTAATTGGATCTTTACAAGCGATTTTCCTTTGTGTTTTGGCCTGTGCTGCAATCTTTTAGTAAGCTGTTTGGTAAAGGCAGCTTCCTCAGCCCTCTCCATCCGAGGACATTGATGATACACACTCCACTTTTTGCCAAGCTCATGACTAAATTTGGGGTCACATAACCAAATTAGGAGGATGCCACCCTAGAAACCTTCTGGAAATACAGTCAGTGTGCCTCTGCTTGTCATGTCAGTTGTATCCCATCAGACTCTGGGAGAAGACGATGTAGATCACGCCACCCTGGACCATGCACGACAAAACAACAATATCAATTTCTCTAACATCTGGCCCGCGGGCCATACAGATAAGGCCTGTGAAATCATTTGATCTGGCCCTGCCAAGGCTTTAGGGCTGAGTTAATCAAATGTTTGACCAAATCTAGCAGGCTCGTTTTTAAGCTGAGAATTCTGTAAGGAAAGGCCTGCAAAAGATGTTCTAAATATCCAAATGGCCCTCGGCAGAAAAAAGGTTCCCCATCCCCAGTGGTTCTCAACCTTCCTAATGCCTCGACCCTTTAAGACAGCTCCTCATGGGGTGGTGACCCCCAACCATAAAATTATTTCCGTTGCTACTTCATCATTGTAATTTTGCTACTGTTATGAACTGTAATGTAAATTTCTGATATGCAGGATGTATTTTCATTGTTACAAATGGAACATAATTAAAGCATAGTGATTAATCACAAAACAATATGTAATTGTATATTGTGAAATATTTATTTCTAATTACAAATAAATGAAATTTTGTCTTGAATCGTGGTGTAGCATGTGTAACAGTCTTCCTATGACAACAGTAAACTACATGGCTACACTCTGCTACACTGAGGAGCGGTGTGTTGGTTCCTAAGACCATGGGAAATAGATGTTTTCCAATAGTCTTAGGCGACCCCTGTGAAAGGGTCGATCGACCCCCAAAGGGGTCGAGACCCACAGGTGGAGAACCGCTGCCCATCCCTGATTTAGAGTGAAGAGATATGTAAGCTTCAGGCAATTAAAGGGAAATAACCAACACCTGGAGATGTAACAGAGAAACGGAGGCCTGAACCCCACACTTATGATGGCATTCAAAGTGGGGAGTGCAGTTCTACCACTATGAACACGTGCTTAGAGTCACAGGACCACCCTGTAATCAGGATCCAGAACAATGACGACACCCAGGGAGAATACAATTGAGCTGAAGTTTCTGACTCAAATGCTCTCCTTGCTCCAAACTCTGGCAACGCTTATCGGTCCTCTGTGCCTATAGTTTTCCTTTTGTGGAGCGTCGCATCAATGAATGCATACGGTGCAGACCTTTGTGAGCCCGGGTTCTTTCACTTAGCAGAATGCATTTGTAAGTTCCATGCATTTTTAGGTTCATCCATGTTGTTTGTGTATCCACAGTTTATCCTCCTTTATTGCTGATGAGTATGCCATTACATGCATGGTCCATGTCTCATAAAGTCACACATTGAAGGACATTTTGGTCAATTCCAGTTTGGGGCTATTATGAACAATACAGTGGTACCTTGAGATACGAGTTTAATTCGTTCCGTAACCTTGAGGCGTGGGAAACTATGAGACTTTCGAGTCTTGGTAAACTGGTGGGTCGTGTGCAGCCGGCAGATCCACGCGATGACTCCTATCTCAAATGTTGCTCGTATTTAAAAGCAAAAACCGCTCGCTCGATGGCTCGTATCTCAAAAAAAAACTCGTATGTTAGGGCACTCGGATCTCGAGGTACCACTGTACTTCTATTTGTACATTTTTATCTGCACGTTTCTTGGATAAAGCTGTAGGAATGAGACTTGGGGGTTATGTTGTAAGTGTAAATTTAGCATTTGGCTGCTAGCTACTTGTTTTTAGTCACAGGTAAGCAGATGGGTAGACAGTGACTGTGTTTATATATAATCACTCTATCAGCATTTTACTAGTGAGCATGCGTTTGTTGGAAAGATTGCCAGGCACTGAGGACCAGAATGAACACATTGTATAGTAAACAGAGGCATGAGTGTGTGAATATATTCGCTTTCCAGGCTGCCGTAACAAAATGCCATAAACTGAGTGGCTTAACACCACAGACAGTGCTCTCTAGCGCAGCGGTTCTCAACCTGTGGGTTGCAACCCCTTTGGGGATCGAACAACCCTTTCACAGGCATCACCTAAGACTATTGGAAAACACCTATTTCCCATGGTCTTATGAATCAACACACCGCTCCTCGGTGTAGCAAAATGTAGCCATGTAGTTTACTGTTGTCATATTAAGACTGTTACCCATGCTACACCACGATTCAAGACAAAATTTCATTTATTTGTAAGATATCGTAGTCACTTAAGTGAGAGTGGTATCTATGGAAATGGAGAGATGAGGTTGAGGTTGAGAAATATACTGGGTACTCACAGCAAGATTGAGATCTAGTATGAGGGTAAGGGACAAAGACATATTGAAGAAAACTTTCTATTTCCAGGAGGAGCTGCTACATAAGTAAAAGTGCCTTTTTTCTAACATAAGGACCACCATTCAGATTTGAGGTGCTGGATGCACCAGACTCCCATTTGGGTCATACCAAGTTTTAAGTGGCTAGGAAATATTCAAACAATTACATAATTGGGCAGAAACCTCTATAAATATTTACGCTGAGGACATACATTTCTGGGTCATCAGCATATAGATGGTAACTTGATGAGAGACTGAATCAATTATTTAGGCAAGGAAAACAGAATCAGAAGAGCTAACAGTGAGTCCCGAGGAAGCCCATCATTAGAAGGTCAGGCGAAGAGGAAGTTCTGGGAGGGAAGACGAAGGAAACTGGCCTTTTTGCGGAAAGACAGGATTACAGACTAGGATGAGGGTGGAGACTGGTGGCCAGTGGATGCAGGAGGAACAGCAAAAACAAAGGATGAGGCTGCAATAAAGTTAAGTTCAAACATCTGGTGAGTTGGTTAATGTGGTTGGAGAATGGGATGGACCAATTGACATAGGGAGAGAGAAGTCATGTGACTGTTAGGGTGGGATCAAATCAGGGAATGCCTTGGCTCAACACTGACATTTTTAAATATATATTTTTATTGATTTTTAGAGGGGAAGGGAAAGGGAGAGAGAGAGATAGAAATATCAATGATGAGAGAGAATCACTGACCTATTGGTTGCCTCCTTCACGCCCGCTATTTATTGGGAATCAAACTGTGACCTGGTTCATAGGTCCATGCTCATCCGCTAAGCCACCCCGGTCGTGCTCAAACACTGACTTTTTATCAAACTGCTTCCTTTTCAAGAAAATCACTTTAGGACAGACAGCTGAACGAACTGCCTGGCAATTAATCCCTTAAGATAAGGGATTGG
>PVJN01012588.1:30000-50906 GCA_004026805.1 Lasiurus borealis
TTCTTTAATAGTAGGGAGGCACATCTTTGTAACGGAACACTTACATTTTATCCAAGTGTCTTTGGCATTAGGAAGACCCATATTCTATCTCCAGTTTTATTACTTTTCCGACATGGGACTTGGGGACAGGTTCATAAGCTCTTGGTTCCTCAGTGTCCCCTTTTCCCCATAAAAACAGCAGTAACTGTTCGCTTCCTAAGTTTGCCGTGAGAGAGAAGAACATGCATGTAATGAACTTGGTACACAGTAAGCACTCGGTGAGTCCGTGAAGAGTGAGAGTTGATTATAAATGTAATTTATAATCATAATTAACCATTCAAAGCTCCTATCTTTCTCCCCCAGGGTACCTTCCCTCATCCAACAGGAACTTTAGTTAGACATCTTTCTCTAGGCCTAACTGGCTTCCTTCATCCTATAATGGTGATGGCAATTTTTTATACCTCTCTTTCCCTTGACATTTTAAACACCCAGAATCAAGGCTTACAATTACAATAAGAATTTTAAGTTCTTAGCACTAATGTGGGGCCTGCAACAAAATGAACATTCAATAAATGTGTAGTGACATGTGGTTGTTTTCCTTCTTGAAACACATCCATCACCTCAATGAGCACTGAATAACCTGACTGTGCTCCACGCACAGAGGTGCTGGAGATGTGGGTCTGGATCAGAGATGGACTCAAGAATTGACTGTCTGGCTGTAGAAATGTATTTGTAAACAGACGGCTTCAAGGCAATGTGGCCATTCCACGATTCAGGGATGTCTAGGGAACTAGGGGAATATAAAGAGAACATCACTGCAGCTGAGAGTGCGGAAGTAAGAGAAAAAGTGTGAGGAAGGCCACCCAATCAAGGTGACACCCCAACAGGACCTGGGAAGCTAAGCAGGGGCTTAGGCAAGCAGAGAGAATAGGGCGAGGGCTGAGTGATACAGGCCGAGAATGGCCTTTATCAGAGAAACAGCAGTATACAATGGCGCCATTTATTTAGGGCATGTAATGAAGCTCAATATCTCCCAATCCTAAATATGAAGGCGGAGGTAGAGAGGCCAGATCACAGAGAATCTCAAGTATCGTGATGGCAAAACGACATAATCTGGGATGTGCAAGGAGATGCACAAGTGACTCAGACCATCGTCCTGACCAAGTATTTGATGTAGGAGGGTGACCGATATATTAAATGCCTCCCCTTGAGGCGGCACAGATAGCATTCGGCCCAGCAAGCGATGGGAGTGTTGGCATTCAATGTGCAGCTCCCATCACGAACCGCCTTGCAGGCGGGACCCACGAAGCAGAGGAAATAAGAAAGCGCCTGGGTAGCAAACCGCCGCAGCAGGCAGAGAAAATGGAGCATGACGCCGGAATTGTTGCTAACCTGTCGCCAGGCACAGGGCTGAGGGAGAAGCCTCGCCTGCTGGGGGGGACAGGAGAATGCCAGCAGGTCGCCATGCAAAGGAGACCGGCAGAGTCAAATCCAGCTCCCCGCAAAGCCAGAATGAAGGCGGGCAAACCCTCCAGACTCCTTTGTTCATTGGGTGGCGCTCATTTATAATTAGAGACGCGCATTAAAATCCTCGGGTCTAATGGTTATGATGGATATTCCTCGAGTCAGATTTTCTTTCTGGTGCCTCTTCCTAAAATACCTCTTTGGAGACTATTGATGAGGGTGACGAGAAAAGTTTTAAATTCACCGTTTCCCTGCTTGAAACTGAACACTGATTGGGTGGCATTAGTAAATATTAATTCACCTTTAAGGCCTTTTCTAAGCAGCACTCTGATACCAAGAGATCAGGAAGAATACAGGCCAAATCGGAGTCATGAATACCTGATTTGCTGGTTACTTTTATCATTTTAAAAGGGTTATGCTATACACCATTTTACTTTATCTCCATTTAGTGTCACAGTGAAGTTATGACTTGGATCTTCTTAGCCCCAAGAATTGTGAGATGAAGTTAAGTAACTGGCCCACATCACAACACTAGTAAGAGGTGGAGAGGTACCTGGAACTCAGTTTTCTTTGGTTCCAACATCTGTGCTTTTACTGATATATTGCATTTGGGGTTACTGTGGCAGATCCAGGAGGCAACATTAGGGCAAGATGAGACTTGGATGAAGTCAGTCTCTGTGAAGAGCTATGCCCAGAACACCTCCCACCCGAGTGACCTGGAGACAGTCGTCAGATACCACGCAAGTGGAGAACAGGTCTTCCCCAACCGTCAGCATCTCTCACCCTTTCACCTGGGCCGCTGCAAAGGCCTACAGAGAAGTTGCCTGCATGCACTCTTGCTTCCCCACCTGCCGGAAACCAATAGTTACCTCATTAATAGAAAGTGGAGGAGGAACCTGGAAGGCTGATCAAACCTTGAAGCTCTGAGAGGTCAAAGCCAGCCGCTCCCTATCTAATTGAGACAATGAACTTCCCCATCAAATAATCATGTCAATCCTGACTGATAAGATACTTGTTACTGGAATTGCCTGCTTCAGGGCAAAGAGTGTATCCCAAACCTGAATAAAGGGATGGCAAGGACAAAGGAAGGTTGTAGTCTTTCCACTAGAGGAAGGCTCCCGCCTGGCCCCCCAATATCGCCAAATTAATGCTTTTCTAGTCTCTCTGTTTGCGTGCGGCCTCCTCCAGAACCCGAACCCTGAACCGGGAACCCTGAACCACGCGGGACGTGGAAAGAGGTTCCCACACCCACCACAACCTATCCTTTCTCCAGAAGCCACAGGGAACGCCATCAAATGTAAAACACATCCGCCAGACACTCCTCATCATCCTTGCCTGTCAACCAGCCATTTCTGTCTAGGGCTTGGTGTAAAGTGAATTTCTCCAAGAAAAGGGTCCAGGAGGCCTTGCTTCTGCCTCCCTCTTCGGATTTGGGGGGCAATGGCCATGGTTTTCTCTCCACTTCTTGGAGGTGGAGGACCCCTGCACATGCAGGTCTCTGTCTGGAAAGTCAAGTCCTACTCGATACTCGGATCTAAGCCAACTTGCCTCCCTGCCCCTCACCTCTCAGTCCAGGTCCTTTTTCGGAAATTTGCCTTCCCCACCTTCACTTCAGTTTATATCACAGTCTAGCAGCACGTAATGCGATGAATGTGGCTCTCCACTCAGCCCCTAAGTCCCTATAACAAGTTCACTATCTCAGTAGACATTCTCAAAACCATTGTTATGCACTTGTAATCAGTGAACTTTATGGTAAGCTCTAATCAATACATTTGTTAACAATTCATCTCCTGTGAAAAGAATGTAAATAAAACAAGTCAAGAGGGGCCTTTTTGATGAGACATAAATAATCGTTTGTTTTCCATTCCTTCTGTAAAAGAAGTGGCAACATTGGTTCTGCTCTCCTTAGGGTGTAGACCCAACTCCATCTTTCCTACGCGAAACGATTTCTTTGTTCCCTCTGTCCTATAGAACATGGCTACCCTATTTGAACCGCCTTTCTTGGGCAATTTCTGGAACATGGATTTTCTGTTGTTTGTCCATCGACTTTTTAATTCGTAAGTTCTTGACAATGGAAAGTCAATACGTGCTAAAGGTTTAAAGACACCGGACGGGACCCACAGAAACTGCTCGCTGAGTCTGAGTGAAATCTGATGGAGGTGGGTATGTGGTTAACATAGCTGTCACCAGGCAGAACACAAGGATCTTCATTGAATTTTCTCTCAACAGCGGTGAAGGCAGATGCTGCGTGGCCTCAGCTTCCATTTCTCAGGCACACATGAGCAAGTGGGCACCAGGCACCCTGATAATGCTCTCACGTTCCCCCAAAGAACCAGATGGCAACTCCAAACCGCAGGGAACAAGCCCTGTCCGGAGAATGTTAAGAATAAAATTACGAGGAAGAGGATCACCTTCTAAATCTGTAGGTGGGTCCTCAGAAAAGTAGCAGCAGTGTCACGTGGGAACATATTAAAAATGCATATTGTTGCCCTGGCTAGTGTGGTTCAGTTGGCTGGGCATTGTCCGGGTTATAGTCTCGATCCACGGCAGGATGCAAGCAGGAGGCAGCCAACCTACGTCTAGCTCTCACATCAATGTTTCTTTTGCTCCCTCTCCCTTCCTCTCTTTCAAAACATCAATTCAAAAGTCTTTTTAAAAATGCATATCCTTTGACTGCACTTGAGACTGACAGAAGAATCAGGAACTCCTGAGATGGGGGTCAGAAATTTGCATATTAAACCAGTCGAGGTGATTCTGATCCATGCTAAGGTTTGAGAACTACTTGTGTGAACTCTAGATCGCAGCACGGGCATCAACTAGCCTTATAAGCTAGCCTTGTGTGTATCATATTTAACCTTTTTGAGCCTCAATTTCTTTGTAAGGGGTGATCAAATCTGTTGGTTTGCTGTTGCTCTCATAACATATCACAAATTTAGCAAATTTAGCAGTTTAAACAGCCCAGCTTTATTATCTCTCAGCAGGGCTGCGCTGGTTGCTCTGCTTGGGGACTCACAGGGTCACTATGCAGGGGTCTGCCATCTAGCTGCTTATCTGGAAGCTTCCAGGGAAGGATGCCTTTTCAAGCTCACTTGGGCTGTTGGCAGAATCCAATGCCCTGTGATTGCTGGGCTGAGGTCCCTGGCTCCCTCCATCTTCAATACGAGCAGCAGAGCCTTAGGCGGTGTGGCTCAGTGCATAGTGTCGGCCTGCGGACCGAAGGGTCCCAGGTTCCATTCTGGTCAAGGGCATGTACCTCGGTTGCAGGCTCCTCTCTGGCCCGGGCCCTGGTCAGGGCTCATGAAGGAGGCAACCAATCAATGTGTTTCTCTCACATTGATGTTTCTCTCTGTCTCTCCCTCTTTCTTCTACTCTCCCTAAAAATCAATGGAAAGATATCCTTGAGTGAGGACAAAAAGAAAACAAACAAACATGAGCAGCAGAGCCTCAGATGCTTTAAATCTCTCTGGTTTCTATTCTGCCTTCCTCTTCTGTAAAAAGCCAGAGTACACCTGGCCAGTGAGCTCAGTGAGTAGAGCATTTGGTTCCAGAACCAAAGGGTCATGGGTTTGATTCCCAATCAATGTCATGTACCTGGGTTGCAGGTTCGCTCCCTAGCCTCAGTTGGGGCATGTGTGGGAGGCATCAAATCAATGTGTCTCTCACAATTGATGTTTCTCTCTCTTTTCCTTCCTTCCACTCACTGAAAAAGCTATGGCAAAAAATATTCTTTAGTTAGAGTTAAAAAAAATAAAGCCAGAGTAAGTCCTCTGCTTTTGAGAGATCACATGATTACATTGTGCCACCATGTAAAATAGAATAATATCCCTATTATGGAATCAACTGATTAGTAACCTTAATTGCATATGCAAAGTCTAGCCCTTGTAAAATAGCTTATTTGCAACCATGATATCTAATTATATCCCCAGAGCAAAGCCTCCTTAGGAGTCAGAACCCTGCCTACAACAGAGTTCATCCTGTAGGTCTGGAAAGATCACTGCAGAGAAGTAGGGCTGGAGCATGGGAAGCTATTTAAGCACCAACCTTAGTGATTCCTTGTGAAAACTGGTGACAGCTGAGTCATCTTTTCTTAAAGTGCTACAGATGAACCCTTTTAGATGACTACTAAAATGTGTCTAGTGCTTGGAGTTCTAGAACCATCTCTGTAAGTGTAGGCTAATGTGTGGATATGGCTATAACCAACTGGGCTGGATAAAAGACAATGTCATAACCAAGGATAAGAGTTACTGTTGGATCGAAGTTTCAGATCAGAGAATAAGGTCACAGGTGAGACTAAAAAAATCCAGAATATCTCTGTCAGATTTTAGAATTAGATTTTCGCTGGTCACAAATAAAAAATGATTTGGCCTGAAGACCTATGGTTTGTACTACCCAGACTTACATATACTCAATTGTACTTAAAGAACCAATTACAGAATATAGAAATAATTTACACTGTAATCTTTTTAAACACTATAAACATTTAATCAATGCAATGTACGCACATGAATAAAAATACTAAAAATAAAAAAATATAATGAACTTATAAAATGTGAAAATTTTTTGTCCTTTCCCAATTTACCATCTAGATATATGTATTCCCCAGAGGGAACCAATTTTAATTTTTTTAAAATTCTTGCTTCTATTTATCACTGGAAACTATTTTTTTTTTAAAACCCAAGTCAGACACTTTCATCAGGTGGAAACTAATTTCTTCTCTGCGATAATGGCAAAGCCAAATGCCCCGAGTCCTTTATAAATTCCCTGGCAAGCTGTCTTCCTCTGCTCGCTGTCATTTTCTTCCAACCGCTTTTAAACATATTTACAAAACATGCTTTCATGAAATGAATGAGGCTTCTAATTATTTTCTCCCAAATACAAAAATCACAAAAGAAACCACGTTCCATTATAGGATGGCATTCTTATGGAAAGTTTCATAGAGATTGCAATCTTTTCATAGCTGTGTATGTTTTATGAATTATATGCAAAAACGCACAATATGTGTCCAGAAAAAAAAAACGCATTCAACTTGGAGGCAAATATTAAACAGAAATTTATTCTTGTGGCTGTGTCATCTTCCTAACGTTTTGCTTCAGTGTGCTCTCATTTGCAATTTGAGGATTTGCATTCCTCTTGGAAGGACAGTAAAATTCTTACAGTTTTTGACAAATACTGACTGAGCACTTATGTGCGCTACAGTCTTTTCTAGGCATAAGGTTATAGCTAAGAAGGATCAGGGCATCATTGACCTTGTGAGGTTGACACTCAGCACCCAGAGAGGTGATGGTCTGGTAGGAAATAAACAAAAAAAAACACCTTTTGGAATCTCCTGGCCCCCAGCATTTTAATCCAATTCTAGCCCTGCTATCCATCATGATGAAAGCATCTGACTTGGGGGTTCCTCCAGGTTCAGAGGTTACTCTGAGTTGTTAATCCTCTTATGATGGATCATAAGACTCTCTTCTACTTTCAAGGAAGCCACCCACAAATAGGAAATAAAACCATATTTAAAGTAGGTTCCTAGGTTGTTTTAGGAACAGGGGTGGTGAGAATGGGAATCAAAGAAAAACAGGAGTTATGCTGAAAACACACAAGACCTGAGAAAAACATTGATTTTAATGCCACCTGCCAAGAATGGCCCTTAGG
This sequence comes from Lasiurus borealis, assembly GCA_004026805.1. Lineage (NCBI taxonomy): Eukaryota > Metazoa > Chordata > Mammalia > Chiroptera > Vespertilionidae > Lasiurus > Lasiurus borealis. The sequence goes on from PVJN01012588.1 coordinate 37,087, forward strand.
GCTAATGGAAGTTGGAACTGAAGGAGGCTTCTGAGTTCAGAGTTGCTTACAGACCAGCTCCCATATCGCTAGGGCACGGTTGCTGCTAAGCATTGTATGTACAGGCCTGTTTGGCATGGATGTGGGTAGTGCTCGAGGCAGGCTGCATTTGGCAAGAGGGACTTCCTCTCTCCAAAGGACATTTGGAGGAGAGTGCATCATTTGGAAACACACGCCTATGTATCTGCCAGCTCCTTGGGTACCGTGGCTGGCTGGGCGCCCATCACAACAGTTAATGAATCACAGAGCTGAGCGCACCCTGCCATGCCTGTTTTAATTGGTGGGCACCTCTGTACAGAAGGAGCCATGGGCTCTGGAGGACCCTTGCTTTCTTGGTACCCGAATAGGTGAGCCTGAGAGAGCAGTCTAGACAGTCTAGTTCTTGAATTATACTCCCTTTTCTTAGTGAATGAGTGCCTTACTTTATTTCATTATCTTATTGTTTTTAATATGTTTACTGGTTTCAGAGAGGAAGGGAGAGGGAGAGAGAAACATTGACATGATGAGAGAGAATCACTGATCGGCTGCCTCCTGCACTGGGGATCCAGCCCACAACCTGAACGTGGCTTTCTTTCCTCTGCGGGGTTTACGTCTTGCTTCTCTTCCGGCCTCGGGAATCTGGCTCCCCCATGGAGGTGGCATCCTCTTCTTGGTGATCAGGCAGAGAAAAACTTTTCCCAGCCCTTCCGCCCCAGAAATAAGCTCATCTGTGTTCAACTGGACTCTTGAAACTGGAACCTGCTCTTCTAGAAAGGAAGAGAAAGCTCCATATTTCAAGGGACAGCCACATTCAACGAATGGTGTATAGTTGATAAAATGGCTATATTTAATAAAATGGTGTATGCTTACTAACATGGCTACTTATAAAAGCCCCCGAGATTTCACCAACACTGATGAGGGGAGGAGGAGTCACTCTGCCCACCTCATCCCCGGTGCTCAGTGGAGGCTGGCGATGAAGGTGGCATCTCTTGAAAGAGAGCCTTGTAGCCTAATTGTCACACAGGCCCTCGGGCCGCAGGGCGCTGCTCTGATGCTGAGCCCAGACGAGAGTGTGTATGGCTTGTTCTCTTTCCAGAGAAAACATTTGTGGGCGATGCCCATGGACGAGGGGACATTTTCTCTTACTCTCATCCCGCGCCCAGCCGTGCCCTGTGGGCCACGGGGAAGCTTAGTTCTCTCTGAAGCCCGTTTCATGCCAGGTGCCTGCCAAGTACCATCTCTTCTCGCTCTACACGAGGGCACGTCTCTTTGTATTCCAATAATTTTCATTTCCTCCAAGAACGGGTCTTTGATTTTTAACTTCTTTTGTAGGAAAAGTCTACATTCGGCTTTTGTATACATGAAACCGTGTTTATTTACTTTGTTATCACAGCTTCTATTTTCCATATAAATTTTAGGATAATCGTGTTTATGCTTACAAATAATATTGCTGATATTTTTATAGGAATTGTACCAAACATATACATCAATTTGAAGGAACTGACATCTTTCCTGTGTTGTCTTCCAATCCATGAACATGGTCTTTCTCTCCATCTATGTAGGTCGTTTATGTCTTCCAGCTTGGAAGCTCTCTCAGAGATTAAATGGTGATAATTGTTGGGCTCACTTGATTCGTTTCCCGTCTCTCAAAGATCGCTGTTTTTTGGGGTGTGTTTTTCTGTTTGTTTCACATGGGAGGATACATTTCATCCCTGTGACTTCATCTTAGATAACAGATCTCTCCAAATAATTTTAATTATCCAATGTATGTTAATTTTCCAATTGTTGGCAAACAAAAAACAAAACATGTTTTGAAGCAGGGAGGATAAATATTTCATAATGATAAATCCCAGGGAATTATCATTTCAAGCACTCTTCATTAGCTTAGATTTCCATTTAGTTGCAAAACTGTCCTTTAATTTCCATTATCTTTGTCTGCGATAGTTCACACTTGGGAAGGACCCATGATTTTTTTTTTTTTTTAATCCTCACCCGAGGATATTGTCTATTGATTTTTAGAGAGAGAAATAGAAAGGAATAGCGATGTGAGAGAAACACAATGACTAGCTGCCTCCTGCACACTCCCCTACCAGGGCCCGGGCCAAGGAGGACCCTGCCATCAAGGAACATGCCCTAAATCGGAATCGAACCCAGAACCTTTTGGTCCACAGCCCACACTCTATCCACTGAGCCAAACCGGCTAGGGCAGGACACACCTTTTTTTTTTTTTCTTTTCTTTTTCTTTTCAACCTTGGTGTCCAAAATTTGACTTCAGATAATAAACCTGGTAATCATTGTGGTCATGGTTATAATGACTCATGTAGAATTTACTGAGCACTTACTTATGTCCTAGCAATATGCTATGTAGCATAATGCAATATGAATCTTCACATTGACTCTTTCACACCTTGGTCATGATAATGTCCATTACATTAAAGAAGTGAAAAAAAAAATAGAGATGTGGTAACTTACATTAGAAAACAAATCCAGACACCTGATTCTAAAGCCCATGCATGTGTCTCTGTGAAAATACTGTATTAGAATCAAAATCTGCTGGGAGACATAGGGCAGACTCCGAATATCCTGTCTGTGTTATACTCGTGCCTCTTAGCGGGTATCACTGCCTAAAATATTCACACTCATCACCTTACTGATGCCTTTGCCAGGGAGGCATTCTCATTGTTTCCTCCTCAGATCGTTATATTAGGCCATTTCATTACCAGTAAAAACCAGTGACTACTTTCTTTAAAAATATATCCTATTGACTTTTTACAGAGAGGAAGGGAGAGGGATAAAGAAAAACATCCATGAGAGAGAGAGAGAGAAACATCGATCAGCTGCCTCCTGCACGCCCTCCCCCCCTCCGCTCCCCTGGCAGATGTGCCAGCAACCAAGGTACATGCCCTTGACCAGAATGAAACCTGGGACCTTTCAGTCCACAGGCCGACGCTCTATCCACTGAGCCAAACCAGTGTCGGCCAGTGACTATTTTTTAAATATTTTACCAGATATTACCCCCAACCGCCCCACTTAGCCTTCCCTAATGAAATGCAGACTCTCCTAAGCATTTCAGCCAGATCTGAGCAGAATGCTAATGAAGGGCTCTGGGCCGGGGTGTGTGTGTGGGAACCCTGATTTCACACTCTCTGCTTCTTCTGGTAGACAAGCCCAGATAACAACACACCGTGACTGGGGCTCTCAGTCCCTTCCAGATTAACGGTCACCCTGAGAAACGCATTACATTTCCAAAGCAAGCTGGAAAAAGCAAGCCAGGAGCCAAGTTCCACACGGACAAGTATTTAGGTCAAAAGTTAAAGAGGCCAAAAACCTCACCCAGGCTGATCCCAAACTGGTAAAGTTTGAATACACCGCTTCTGCAAGAGGCCTCCAGCTGCCAATCATAAATCCACTCTGTTAACAAAGATAATCCACTGTCCCTGGGGCCCTGCTGGAGGCTTCTCTCCGTGGAGGAGGAGTTGGCTGACTCATCTCTTCTCAGAGAAGATGGGGTGCAGAAACCGGTTTGGCTCCGTGGATAGAGCGTCAGCCTGCGGACTGAAAGGTCCCAAGTTCAATTCCGGTCAAGGCCATGTACCTTGGTTGCAGGCATATCCCCAGTGGAGGGTGTGCAGGAGGCAGCTGATAGATGTCTCTCTCTCATAGATGTTTCTAACTCTCTATCCCTCTCCCTTCCTCTCTGTAAAAAGTCAATAAAATATATATTAAAAAAAAAAGAAGATGGGGTCACAGAGGAGAGGTGAGGGGTCCATTGTTAAATGGGGTGGTCCTTTTGATTCATTTTTTACTTTTTGGCTTCTGGTATTGTGCTGCTCTTCTGCTGAAGCACAACTCTGCCCTGTGACCAGCACGTAAGTGCTAACCTCGCTACTGATTCCCGGTGCCTGTGACAGGATTCCCACTTCAAACTGCAGAAGGGCCTATTAATACCAAACGTTATTTTGTGGTTTACAAAAACCAGATTGATGGGAGACAATTAAGAGATGGCAGGTAAGCAGAGACCGGTTTGGCTCAGTGGATAGAGCGCCGGCTTTTGGACTGAAAGGTACCAGGTTTGATTCCGGTTGGGGGAGTGTACCTTGCTTGCGGGCACATTCCATTGTGGGGCGTGCAGGAGGCGGCTGATCGATGTCTCTCTCTCATCGATGTTTCTGACTTTCTATCCCTCTCCCTTCCTCTCTGTAAGAAATCAATAAAATATTTTTTTTTAAAAAAGAGAGAGATGGCAGGTAAGAAAACAATCCACTCTTGGCTTAACCTGAGCCCCATTCATATATAACGTGCATTGAAGATGAAAGATGGAATGAATGAAACCACAGAAACGCTCCTTTAACCAAGACTGGTGACCTTTTTAGCATACTCAAAGAATGGTTATTCTTTTTGTTATAGCAAATCGAATATAAAACACTCTTTTAAAATGAGGCTTGCATTGACTATTGCATATGTGGAAATATGTACACCAGCATTATCCCCCTCCACATTTCCTTGTTTATATGAAAAACACATTTGGCTCAACATCTCTGGAAATAAATGTGCCTACAAGAGTATCAAAGCCGCGGTTTATTAAAATATACTACTGGCGAGTTGTAGAGGCCAAATAAAAATGCTAAGGTTCTTATAACTCAACAATTTTTTTACTAGTTTGGACAATCAGCTTTTCTGATAAAAGTGCTTCATAGCACTACTTAAATTTATGATTCCACAGTTCTGAGACACAGAGGACATTCTTTTATGTGTCTTTGAAAGGCAAATTTTTTTCCGGAAGCAAAACCAAGTAATTGGTCCTCCTGCATCTAATGTGTCACATCTAGTGTCAGGCTGATGCCCAATGATAAAGACAATATCTGGAAATTTATATGAGCAAACGATAGGCTACTTTGGGCAATTCTCTCTGCTGCCTACACAGATGATTTAAGCATCATTTAGGTATCTGGGTGCATAATGTTATGAAGATCCATTTGAATAAATGCCCTGCCTTCATTGGCAAGAGTAGAAAATAGCACACTCTAAAGAAATTCTGAAGTTAACATCTCGACGCAATTTGTAAGCAGTTACTACAGGAAGCAAATGGATATTTTTATTCAACACAGGAAATTTCACATACTCTAGATGGCATATTATTTGGTAAGGAGAAAAAGGAACATACTATAAATTGGCTTATTTTCCATATGATGCCTGACTGTATTTGCCATTTATTCTGCATGATTTAAAGGGACATATGTCTTCTTTCATCTGCTAAAGGGCTTACTATCTGTCCTCTCTAAGCTCATTCTAAAGTTTACTGATAGGGAGTGAGGAGAATTTCACAGGAGAGGCTCATAATACAATATGCATGTATTTTGAGAGCTCTGTCTATTACTAAGCTGGAGATGCCACTAACAAACTTCCTGATTCTTTCCAGCAACTTCGAAGTAAGAATTGAAATGTGTTTACATAATCATGACCAAGTTACTGACTCAGGTAGTTAGCATTTTAAAAGTAACCTTTGGATGGACTAGTGGGGAGAATGTGATAATTTCATCTAAAATGGAAAATGGCTGGGTTGACAATATTTTTCACGATCTCATAATGAACCAGCTTAAACATGACTTTGGACTCATGGTGGGGGGGGGGGTCAGAAATAAAGGAATGGTTTCACTAATTCCAAGTTTCCATAAACCTCCACAGAATAAATTGTTCTTTATAATGTTTTAAAAGAGAAAAACTGCAGGCAATGAATGACATACTTTATAGAGTTTGTTGTTAGCTTCATTACTACACGTTTCTGGGAAAGGTTGTATTTTGGAGTTAGGGATGGGAATGCTGAAATATGGGAGACTCTGCAATGCGTTGGACTTTCCTGATGATTGTTTACCTCGTGTGAGGAACAGAGGGAAGAAAGGAAAATAGTGCCAGGCCCTAGGGCTCTCTGGGATGTTATAAAACTCCCCAGTAGGCCCACTTTGAAACAAGACAGTTTTTTAAAATCTACTTCAATATTCTAAGTACTTACTTAGCACTTACTTGTTGGTAACTGAATAGTTTCTTAAATTAAGGTATTGTTGATATGTAATATTATATTAGTTTCAGATAATACTTATATATATTGTAAAAATATCACCTCAGGACTATCTACTTAACATCCATCCCCATACATAATTACAATTGTTCTCTCCTGTGATGAGGACTTTTAAGATTATGCTCTTAGCAACTTTCAGATATCAAAACACAGTACAGTGGTACCTCAAGATACGAGTGCCCTAACATATGAGATTTTTGAGATACGAGCCATAGAGCGAGCCATTTTTGCTTTGAAATAGGAGCAACATTTGAGATAGGAGTAATCGCACGGATCAGCCGGCTGCACACGACCCACCAGTTTACCTCGACTAGAGCATCTCATAGTTTCCCATGCCTCAAGGTTACCGAACAAATTAAACTCGTATCTCGAGGCACCATTGTATTATTAACTGTACTAAACCCATGACTTATTTTATACCTAATATAAAATACTGACCCCTTCACAGCTTTTATTTTATTCATCTTTGATTTTATAATCTAACTAGAGGTCTGGTGCATGAAATCTGTGCATGGTGGTGGTGTGTGTAGGGGGGGGGGGTGTCCCCTCAGCCTAGCCTGCAACCTCTCCAATCCAGGACCCCTTGGGGAATGTATGACTGCCGGTTTAGGCCCGATCCTGCTTCTTGTCAAGGCTTCCACAACACATGGGGTAATTCAACTCAGAGTGAATCCGTTTTACATAATATGTGCCAGGCCCCCTCTGTGTTTTGGTGGCTGACATCTCATACAGGTAACTACTTTCTGGTCTGGGAGCTGATTTCAGGAAAAAAATAAATTATGTGAGGAAAGCAGATCATATAATTATTTTTTATAAGGAATTCTAAAAAAAAAAAAGAGTTGATTTCAAAAATTGGTATAGCAGTTTGGTTGTGAATAATTTTTTAAGACACTCATTGATTTTTAATTATTGAGAGAAACCAGAAAAATAGGGCACTATGACATGCATGCAAATATATCATCAATTAATTCAGATATATTATCTGGCATTAAAGATGATTTATCCTAATTCAGACATATAATAGTTCTTTTTTTTTTTAAGTTGGCTCATATAAGGAAATGAATATGCATTCAGGTATACATGACAAAGACAGTTAAAATAAGGTGTAAGAAACATAAAGTAAAATAAAAATAGTGATTAACTCCAAGTCCAAGATGAAATGAAGGAAAGAAGTAAAACAATCAAAAAATTAAATTTTATAACCTTGGCAGTTCATTTTATTTGTATGTATATACATGTATATATATATATATATATATATATATATATACATAAATATGTGTGTGTGTGTGTGTGTGTGTATACATATATATACTTAAAAGCATATTTGTAATTATTTTATATATTTGATTTTTATGACAGCTGAAATGGTACGACTATGTGCAAATACATTTTTCCTTCAAGACTGAGTATATCAAGAAAACTGTGTATTTTATGTAAAATATTCCAATAAATCAGCTGCAGCTTTAATTTTATCCTATTTTTTAAATCCTGTTTTTATGGTTCCATTGGATAGAGTTACTCCCTCTAAATTCTGTCATTCTCTCCTTTAGATTCTGTTGGTCTCGACCAATTTCGTGACAGAACTTCAGACATTTTGCTTAAATAATTTCTCATTTCACTTTGGTAGTATTCACAATTCCCTTTGATTTGCAAGTTAATCTGAGCAACTCCTGTGAGAATAACCTCTTGCTATTATGTGTGTCTCCTGGGCCAGTTCTGCTAGCAAACCGTGTTTACCCACAGAAAATGAAGAAGAATGAATAAAAAGTGACAGAAGATTTTAATTCATCACCATGCCACACTGCATGCCTTCAAATCCTCTCAAAGCTAAAGGTTGTATTTTTGTCCTTTGATTTACGAAGTTTCAGTGAGTCTATGGTCATAGCTTAATAGCAGAAATATCCGGTACTTTTACAAATTAATTAATTTTTTTGGAACACATTCTCTGCCAAATATATTTTTTCATTGATTTTAGAGAGAGAAGGGAGAGGGACAGAGAGAAACATCAACGAGAGAAACAGCAATCAGCTGCCTTCTGCACTAGAGATCGAGCCCACAACCAGGGCGTGTGCCCTAACCAGAAACAGACTGTGACCTCCTGGTTTATAGGTTGATACTCAACCACTAAGCGACACCGGCCAGACTAGATATAAACTTAATCACTGCTTTGGGCTCTCAAAAACACACAGCATCCTTTTCCTCTTCTAGAAAAGTCTCTAATTTACAGCACTTGAGATCACTATTAGACTTTAACTTAGGTCAAATAAACTGCTATTATTTAAATGTGTTTACACTAAACTAATTCTCAGTTAAGGTCTCTGCCGAAATCCTTCATAGTTATAAGCAAGGAGGGTCCACTATGCCCCGAGAAGGCTGCAGGGATCTTTTCACCGGTCAAAAGGATAGTCTTGTTTCAGGTATCTAGAAGATTCCCAAGATGCTTTCTGCCAACAAATCACCACACCCTCTAGCTACATCATCCCTTCTAGTTTGGCAGTTTCTCAAGAGAAAAAAAAGAAAGTGGCCTTCAAATGGTTAAATACTTAAATTAGAACTAGCTAGACCTGGACTGATAATAGGGAATATTTCGAGAGCATCGATGTCATAAACTTTATTTAATGCAGATCCAGGGTTTGTGAAAGACTGCACAAAGGAGAATGTTGCCAATTTGAATCCCTAAGGAGTGTAGTCCTTCACCAACATGCATGACCTGCCCTCTGTGGGATCCATTGCTCCATTACTGAGCAAAAAATCATTGAAGTGGTTAGTTAGTGTCAGACTGCTTTTTTTAATTTAAATTCTTTCTTGTTTAAAATATTAGCTAAGTCTCCTTTTTCCCCCAATGACCTCTGCCCGGCTGTTCCCACCACCCAGCACATGCTCTCACCCCCCTACTGTCTTGTCCATTGGTTATGCTCAGACGCATGCATACAAGTCCTCTGGTTATCTTCACAGCGATTTAAGAAAGCCTTTTAAAAGTTATACATTCAGAACTCTAGCATGGGGACTTTCTATCTAAAAGGAAAAAGTATGATAATTAAAATATTATGTAAATCAGAACTTCTCAAGGGAAACAAGAAAACATTCTACAATTGTAGTCCATCAGAATGATTTTTTGTTGTTAGAAGAAATGTATTTCTCAAAATTGATAGTTAACTCGTTACTAAGTAGGATTTTTCAAAAACATTATGTAGATGCAGGAATGAAAACCCCTTTATAATCTTTTGCTTTTACCACTGCACCCACTGATAATAAAATAATGACTCTCCCCGAAACCGGTTTGGCTCAGTGGATAAAGTGTCGGCCTGCGGACTGAAAGGTCCCAGGTTTGATTCCGGTCAAGGGCATGTACACTGGTTGAGGTGGCTGATCGATGTCTCTCTCTCATTGATGTTTCTAACTTTCTATCCTTCTCCCTTCCTCTCTGTGAAAAATCAATAAAATATATTTAAAAAAATAATAATGACTCTGCGTTTGCAGATATCTTAATGGACATGTGGTGGTGGGTATATTTAAATACAAAAACAATGACAACATGCCCCACAGAAACAGGCAGTGAGCAACAAAGAATCTAGGAAACTTTCAGTACTTTTTCTCTTTTTTCTTTGTTGATCACAATTAAAGTGTAATATATTTTTTTAAACCAACAAACAGAGGTAATATGCAACCTGTAAAGCGAAATACGTTTCCATTCAGTCCTCTAACGACACTGGCATTTTTTAGTGACTTCGCCTCTGCTGTTTTCTATGACCTGTCAGCCCTAAGTCCAGCCCAGAAGGTCAAGGCTCTAAGCGTGAGTTTTGAAGCTCTAAAGCTTCCTCACAGACCTCCGTCTCACCTGCCACGCATGTTCTGTAAAGCCTGACAAATTATATCACAATACAGGGGTTTCCTTTGCCCAGTCTGATGATCCTTTATGCTTCCATGCTGTACAAATATCTAAAACCTGCTGTTGAGGATGCTGGTAAAAATCTGATCCGTGTTGGCCACACAATCTAGTTCTATTTGTAGAAACGAAGAGAAATACCAAGAGGGGGTATTACTTTAGGCATGCTCAACAGGCGTACCAGATGTAAGGGGAGGGGGGTAAGTATATTTAAAATGGATTAACAATCTGTGAAGACAAGCGTTATGGATGACCCGCATACACTCCCGCCATGAACAATGATATCAATGGTACAATGTAGGAAGCAGCTATTTGTAAGAAGTGGACACGCTAAGAACGCACATATGGATGTGAGCTCCATATCTGTCCTGGGTTCTATCTGCCTGGTGGTATTTCCCAAACACGGGCACAGGGGAGTAGTGGACAAGCAGTGTGCAGTCGCTTCATTGGGAAAAAGAAATACATCGATCAGATTTTGGGTTGTTGACTAAGCAGAAATTCTGGGATACAGACAAAGCCACAGAGAGCTGCATAATGACTGTTTTTTAGTCTTTGGCTGACTATTACCTTCATAGTTCCAGGTGAGACTCTGTGAGGACTGTCAGAGAGCAGTTTTCTTTATGGAGGTCACACAATGCTGGGAAAGGCAGCGTTCTCATCAACCACATACATGCTAGCACTGAATATCCAGTCAGTCAATTAAAATCCCAGAAAAGCCTGGCCAGTGTGGCTCAGTGGCTGATTGCCAACTTATGAACTAGAAGGTCACAGTTCAGTTCCTGGTCATGGCACGTGCTTGGGTTGCAGGCTTGATCCCAGTGTGGGGCATGCAGGAAGCAGCCAATCAATGATTCTTTCTCATCATTGATGTTTCTCTCTCTCTCTCTCTCTCCCTCTCTGTTCCTCTCTGAAATCAATAAAAATATATTTTAAATAAATAAAATCACAGAAAAGAACTTTCTTGCAAAGGGAAGTGATAGAATAATTTTTAAATATATTTTTTTCAATTACATCTCACATTCAATATGATTCTGTATTACTTTCAGGTGGATATAATAGTGATACAATAATATACTTTACAACTGCTCCCCGATATTCCCAGAACCACCTGGCACCGTACATAGTTATTACATTAGTATTGGCCATATTTCCTCTGTACTTTATACCCTCATAACTATTTTGTAACTACTCTGTACTTCCTGATCTTTTCATTTTTTGCACCCAGTCCCTCTGGGCAGCCATTAGTCTGTTCTCTAGATCTATGTAACCTTAAAGGAAGGGTCACTAGACCGTTCCTAAAAAACCTAAAACTAGAGTCAGTATAAGTAATCTGATCAAAAAGTAAATTTAATACTTGACCGAGTAAAATTGAAAGCTCTTGTGTACAAAATCTAGATTCCTATAGTTTGGTACAATTAAAAAATTTTATAACACATAACCAGGAGAAAACAATGAATAGAAAAATAGACTGAGAAGTTGCCACTATGGTAGGGATTAATAATACATGTCAAAGTAGAATGAAAATAACTGAAACATAAGGAAATTGAGGTATATTATTTCAAAAGTCTTGCATTACATGTGACATTATAAAGTCACGTCAACTGAAACTGTTGATGTTGACACTGAAACACAATCCCTAGAATAACAGCTGAAAGTAAAATAAACACATAAAACTTAGAAGTAAATAGAGGAGAATAAAGCTGCTAACTAGACTTACTGCTTAAGTACTTGTATAATCCAAAAGAATTCAGAAGGATTAAATAAAAACAGATGGAAAAAAGAATTTAAAATGTTCATAATAGAAGACATAAAAAAGTATATCAATTATTATATTGAGGAAAAAATTGAAAATACAATTAAAAGACAGAGATTCTCTGACTTTATTTCTAATTTCCTCTAGATTTAGAAAAAGATCCAAATATATGCTGTTTACAAAAGATGCCTTTTTTAAAAAAAATAAAGACACAGTTCAACGCAAAGCAATGCAAATAGTAAGCAAGAAAAAGCATATATATAATTATGTTAATATCAAGCAAAACAGACCTTAAGAAGAATGGCTTATTATCAGAGACAAAGAGGTCATTTCATAAAGATAAAGGACAACTCATTAAGAAAGCACTGCAGGCTCATTACTGATAGAAAAATTAGACAGACATCTAGTCAGACTATAGGAGATTTAAATATAACTAAGAACATAGTTGACATGTACAGAATACTGTACACAACAAATGCTGAACTTGTATTTTACAAGGGCACATAGCACATTCAAAGTGATAAACTACATTTTGAACCACAGTTATCAGTCTCATTAAATGTCAAAAGTTTGACATTATAAGGAATACCCAATAAATTAAATTAGGCATAAAAAAGAGATGGAAAAATCTCAGTACACTGAAAAATTCAACATCACATTCATAAATAAATTATGGTTAAAACAAGAGCTAACAAAATTAGAAAACATTTAGAACTGAATCATACTTAAAAGCTAGCATATAAAGATACAGTTAGAGAAGAGGGTCAAAAGGTACAAGCTTCCAGTTATAAAATCCTAATCTAATAAAAGAGTAATATGCAAATTGACCATACCTCTGCTATACCCACAAGCTACCCTCCAGCCAATCAGGAGAGAGTATGCAAATTTACCCAACCAAGATGGCTATGGCCACAGAGAGAGCAGGAGGCTTGGTGATGGAGGAAGCCAAGCTTTCCACACCCCTGGCTGGCCCAGGCCTCCACTTAAGGCAACAAAGTTTCAATAGCTGCCACTATGGAGCCAGTGAGCAGAAGTCTTGGCTCCACTCCAGGCTACAAAGTTTCAATTGTAGAAGATAAATAAATCCCAGATACCAGGGCCTCCACTTGGGTTGCCTAAAAACCACCACAGGCCCCTCGCCCAGGCTACCCCACACTCCAAAGGAACCCCCACCTGATCTGGGACACCCTTCAGGGAAAACCAGCTGGCCCCTACCCATGCACCAGGCCTCTATGCCATCTAATAAAAGAGTAATATGCAGATTGACCATCACTCCAACACACAAGATGATTGCCCCCATGTGTTCCAAAGATCCTACCCTCATGTAAACACAAGATGGCCAGCAGGGAAGGGCAGTTAAGGGTGATCAGGCCTGCAGGGGAGGGAAGTGAGGGATGACCAGCACAGGGAAAGCAGTTAGAGGCAAACAGGCTGGCAGGGGGTGATCAGGCTGGCTGGCAAAAGCAGTTAGGGGCGATCAGGAAAGCAAGCAGGTGAGCAGCTGGGAGCCAGCAGTCCTGGATTGCGAGAGGGACTAAACAGGCAGTCGCACATCCCTCAAGGGGTCCCAGATTGGAGAGGGAGCAGGCTGGGCCGAAGGACACCACACCCCTGTGCACAAATTTCATGCACCAGGCCCCTAGATGTAAATGTTATAAACATGTAATGTACAGCATGGCAACTGTAGTAAATAATACTGTTTTGCACATCTTTAAATTGCAAGTGATAAAATTAAGAGTTGGACAAGCGATGTTATTTGCCCAAAAGTCACATAGCACAGGCATGAAGAAGTTGGGATTCAAACTCAGTTCTAACCTTGCCCAAACACTGCTCTTAGGGTAAAGTGGTCTGCAGGCTTGTCATAAAATTATCTATGGAACTGTTAGTATGTATTAATTCAACATTTCTTTTTTTCCATCGAGTCTACGGAAATTCGGTTTTAATGGAGGCATTCGCCACAGTTCCATTTCCATCATAACACAAGCTAATATTCTCTATAAAATTACTATCATGAATTAACTTTATGTCTGTAGAAAATGGGACTGTATGTAATTACTGATTTTCATTCACAATAAAATAAGCAA